>JABUQX010012446.1:45000-47500 GCA_015478945.1 Trachelipus rathkii
TTGGAAAATTTTAAGTTTTTTTCAGGGGGCTCGAGCCGACGGGGGACAGAGGGGGACGTTTCATACCCCGGAGGGGATGGTCGGAGGAACCCCCGCGACACCCAAAGACCAAAGAGCGGGTTAGTTTCCGGAGACCCATCTCCGGAGGGGGATTATTGTCCCCCCGTTCATCCACCGGGAGGCCAATGAGACCCGACTCCTGCCATCCTTTGCGGATTTACCCTTGGGTATTCCTTTAGTTAAAAAAAAATATATTTTTACTTCAAAAAAAAAAAAATTAAATCCCATCCTATAGAATTTTCGGCTGATTCCAAATATATTATTTGTTTTACTGTAAGACCTGCCGTTCTCTATTTATATACTGTGAGAATAAAAAAATCTGACCATTCTATATATATATATATATATATATATATATATATATATATAATATATATATATATATATATATATATATATAGATATATTATATGATATATATATATATATATATATATTAATAGTATATATATTATAATTATATATATATTATATATATAACACTATATGTGAACAAAATAAGAAAATATTTACGTCGAAATAAACAAAGCTCAAAAAATAAAAAAAGTAAGTTTTTTTTTTTCTTTTTTATAGAATTTAATTTTTTAATTTTCTTTACCTAAAATAAAAAAATTATTACCAACCTTTTCAATACTAAATATTTTGAGGACCATGGTTTACTTAAGGTCCTATATATTATATATATATATATATATATATATATATATAATATAATTATATAATATATGTATATATATATATAATATATTATATATATATAATAATATTATAATTATATATATATATATATATATATATATATATATATAATATATACTCAAGTTTGCGGGTAATGCCATATATATATATATATATATATATATCAAACATTTGTTACATCGGGCCTCCTTTCAATGGAATTTGGAACGTAAATTTTACATTTGACTCCATAGCTTGCCTCCCTATAGGAGGTACCAAGCTCCACCATTGTAAAAGCCATGCATAACCCTTTTCCCATATAGAATACCTCGTTTCATTTAAGACAGGAGGTAGAAGATTTTAAGATGTGCAAGAGAGGCTTTGTCGCTAGTTTTTATCTTCCTCAAATTATACAGGAGGCACTGCCTTTATTACCTCCCCCGAAATCCTGCCACTGAATTACACACACAAAAGTAATTATTATTAATTCTATCACTAATTTATTTACAATAGATTATATTTACTATACTTTTATTACTAATATATAAAAAATCACTCTTTATTAGTTTGTAATGAACATACCCCATACAACAAAAGAGTCTAGAAGCATAGCCAAGATGCATATCAATATAAATCTTCTCTTCTTCTCTGGACGGGCCTTGAAGGTCGTATAAAAAGCATCGCTAAGTCGCTCCACACCACAATCGTTACAATAACCTCTTCTCCCTTCCTCTTCCTCATGCTCCTCTTCTGACTGTATATATATATATATATATATATATATATATATATATATATATATATATATATATATATATATATATATATATATATATATATATATATATATATATATATATATATGGACAGAGATACTCATGCCACTCTATAATTACCTTGGGTACTGAAAAGTGGGATTTTTCTATTGTTTATTTAATATAAAATATTAAATGGAATAGCTAATTGTTCTTTATCAATTGGGCAATAAAGGTAGTTAATAGATTTATAATACCACAATAATGGACTACACAATTATTCAAATATTATAACTGGCTCTCTGCGATGCCAACCTCTCTTCACCGAGGTTCTTAACGAAATCACGACTAGAGACCGGTGCCCCAAGCAGAGGGCCCCGCCTTCTAGTCACATTCAAATTCACCGCTCTCATTGGTCAACTTTAATGCTGTTTAACAGTTTGAAATGCCTTAACAACAAGCTTGGCATTTCTTTAAGGGCTATATACATAAAAGTGCATATGAGAGTATGGAAGTCAGTCCTCTTACAAAAGCGCACAGCCATGTATGGCACACAGGCCATTATACACAGTCCAATAATATATACAGAAATGCTTAAATATCATAGCATAGGCGAGTATAGTATATATATATATATATATATATATATATATATATATATATATATATATATATATATATATATATATATATATATATATATATATATATATATATATATATATATATATATTTGGTACAGTTGCGGGTCGTTTATGGGCTATTGGGCTGCAGCCCCTCCAAATTAAAAATGCCAGACATAGGATGTTGATAGAAATATGAAATTTTTGTTAAAATTTAAAATAGATAAGTAAACGAATAACATATAAACAAATAAAATTAATAAAGAAAATAAGAAAGAAATAAATAAAAACAGAAAATTGTGTGTACGATATTTTTTTTTCAATATATCCATTAGTATAAAAATTGTAGTCTCTCGGCAGGTAAAAAAGACCAACTTTATTAGT
>JABUQX010012447.1:25000-27500 GCA_015478945.1 Trachelipus rathkii
AATAAAAATAAAAATAAAATAAATAAAATAAAATAAGAAAATAATAATAAATAATAAATAATAATAATAATAATAATAAATAATAATAATAATAATAATAATAATAATAATAATAATAATAATAATAATAATAATAATAATAATTTTAAGATAAATTTGAAAAGTTTAATTCATTTAAATCACAAAAAATATCTCAACAGTAATACAGTTAAGAAAACTATCCACTGGTTTGAAAAGGAGGGCTGCTGGGGGAAACACAGTAGTTTCCTTCCAGCCCCCAATAATTAATACAGACATGAAATTTTAATGCTAACAATATTGATATAATTAATAAAAAAATTTATAAGAAGAGGTACTGGGAAGCTAAACACAGTAGTTGTTACAAATCTACAATATTTTTTCTAAGTATTAAATTAGTAATCAAGTATATAATACAATGAATTTATAAATAATTTTATTTAAATAATTACTTATAGTATATATATAATAATATTAATATATAATATTATTTATAATATGTTTTTAAGTAATATGTTAATATATAAAAAATATAATATTTTATCTAAACACATAACTATAATAATAATAATAATATAATAATAATTAATTAATATATTAAAAATAATGATTACATGATGGGCTAAGACTACTCTATAATAAATCCAATTACATATACCTTACATAATCCACGGATAGGGAATATTTATTATACATATAATCCAACTATAAAATATCAGACATGTATAATAGTCAAAAATCACCATCCGCTACAATCTAATTAAATAGATAAAAATGAACATAAAAGAATTGAGCAGAATAAAAGTAAAAAAAGCGCAAGTACAGAATAAACATACAATGACAAAACAAATATAAAATTACAGATTTTCGAGAGAGGATAAACAAATGCATAACGCAATATACAATGACACATAATTTATTATTTAAATATTTATATTATTAAACAATACATATTATTTAAATTAAAAGTTTAATTACTTTCAGTTTTCAATATAATAAATAATAATAATAATATAAATTAAATTAATGAAATTATAATAAATAAATATAATATAATAATAATATAATAATAATAAAATTAATAAATAAATTAGAATAATAATAATAATAATAATAATAATAAAATTAAATAAATAATAAAATAATCATATAATAATTAAAATTAAAATTCTAAATTAATAATTATATCTGGACTAATACCGAATTAAACCTGAACTATAATAATAATAATAACTAATAATGAAGGTAGTGTCCACAAGATTTAAAAGTAACCCAAGACCGCACAGTGCTAAAATGAAAGAAACTCTTCGTATACTCCGACCGCATACTTAGGTACAGGGGTGCGACCTTTAATATGAGAAGAGAGAGAGGGAAAGAGAGAGAGGAGAGAGAGGCCGGACTTCTTTAGAAAGACCTTGCATAAACAGAAAGTTCACACGACTCCGAACTCCAACCCGACTGCGACTCTGTTCCACCTGCCTTGTATAGTTTCTGCTTCTCAGAACTTTAATACCACGGGTATATCAAGAGCTCTACTCTGGATCTTTTAATTTCCGAGTAGTAGGATGAAAGCTATCTGGTGATTAATCGACGATACTCAAACACCAAATTTTCTACAATAATTAACGCTTGAGATAAGTTCGCTCCAAGAGGCTCTAGTCTGACAAGCATTGTTTAGATAACAAACAATTATACGTATCGTGTTCTTACCTTAATTTCTTAATATACGTTTTGTTGTCCTTGTTTGCTTCAGAAATCTAGTTAGGTCGGGCATTCTTACTGCATTGCGGGGTATAGGTGGCAATGAACTTCCATGATATCTTTTAAGCATTTTGTCTATCTTTGCTCTCTTCCTCTCCCCTATGTGGAAATTATACTATTCATTTACTATTCTCACTTTCACTTCTTCTATATCATTTCTTTACTATTATACTCTCTTCTTTTTTCTTATATTTATCTTTCTTTTTTTTCTTCTTCCTTCTTTTTTTTCTTTTTCTTATTTTATTTTTCTTTTTCTTAAATATATATTATATATATAATATATATTAATTAAATATATATATATATAATATATATTAAATATATAATATATATTATATAATATATTATTATATATATTATATTATATATATATATGATATTATAATATTAATATATAATATAATATATTATATATATTAATATATTATATAAGATATAATATATATATATATATATATTTAATTTATTATATTTATTATAATTAATATATTATTATTTAATAATTATTAATATTATATTATTATATTAATTATTATTATGTAATATTATTATATATTATTATATTTACATTAGATTATCACTCTGATGATCTATATTATAGCACATTGATATTTCAACGGCAGCGTGTGGCTCATATAAGTCAAATATATATATAAGAAAATAAATATTATTGAAATATAGAGTGAATAAAAAGAATGGAAAGGTAACCCACCGAGCATTA
>JABUQX010012447.1:32500-34043 GCA_015478945.1 Trachelipus rathkii
GGGTGTAATGTGAGAGTGGGTGTGTTACGTGTGTGTGTGTGTGTGTGTGTGTGTGTGTGTGTGTGGTGCAGGGCTGCGAAGCCGGTGCCTGAGTCGGAGCTGGGGACGGAGTCATCGATAAAAACTTCCCCGCTCCACAGCACCTAGGGGTAGTGCGGGAGTGGATGTGTGTGTGTGTGTGTGTGTGTGTGTGTGTGTGTGTGTGTGTGTGTGTGTGTGTGTGTACACGTTTGATAGAGGCATCTTCAAAATGTGTAAAAAGGTAAGACCAGAATCAGTAAGGTCATTTGCTGCACGTGTGGTCGGTACTTTTAGGACCACCCCGTATTTCGGTAGTTGTTTGATGGACCACCCTGTTTCTTTTGGTAGCTTTGATGGTATGCAGAATAATAATTAAAGTTTTTTAATATTGATTAAAATTGTGAAAACTTTCGCGATTTTTATAAATAATAATAATAATAATAATAATAATAATAATAATAATAATAATAATAATAATAATAATAATAATAATAATAATAATAATAATAATAATAATAATAATAATAATAAAACTGTTCAGTAGTGTCAAAAAAACTTAATAGTGTAATAAAACCTTATTTTTTACTGCTATTTTCTTATGCAGTTGTAAGAGATATATTTCAAACATATTAAAAACGAACTATCTACAATTTCAAATTATATATTTCAGAAATAAATAAAAAAGATTAAACTATTTTATTAAAAAATAAATTAACCTGAACCGCCAAAAGAAAAAAAGATATATAATTCTTAAAATATTAGTTCAATTTTCAGTCAATTTCAATAAAAAGACAATGAATACCTATTAGATTTTAAAAAGGTCTTTCTATTTGACGGGTAGTCCTGTTATATTGTTTCCGCACGACGCGTCACACTGTGTGTATTCCGCTTGCCTGGTTCAGATTTTGATATTCGCTTTTATCCATTTTGTTTGTAAGAATTCTACTTCTTTAAAATTAATGAATTATTTAGATTAAAAACTTGTACAAACATACACAAGCATTAAGTTTTATTACCTATTATATAATGAGGAGCACCTATCTAGAATTAAAGTACGTGGCTATTTAATTACATAATAAGTAACTTAAACCTAACAATTTTAAACTAAACATTTATTTATGTCAATCTTTTAAACAACTTCTCTATAATATTTATCTCAAATAAGGCGAATTTTTATGGCCATTCAAAGAGTAGTATTCCTATGCACGCAATATTGGTGTGTTTTTTTTTTATTTAGTGAAAATCTTTATTGCACTCAATATACATAGAAACTACATGTTAAATATTATAAATAAAATATAGATAATAAATGAACATGAAAAAGAATTCAGGGGAATTTTTTTAATGTTAGGGGAATCTTTACGAGAGAGAGAGAGGAGAGAGAGAGAGAGAGAAGAGAGAGAGAGAGAGAGAAAAGAAAGAGAAAAGAGAGAGAGAGAGAGAAGAGAGAGAGGAGAGAGAGAGAGTAGATAATATAAAACTCGCTAATATTAACCAAATGTCTTTCTGATTCCTCGGTTGT
>JABUQX010012448.1:0-5000 GCA_015478945.1 Trachelipus rathkii
TCCAGCTATACAAGGGCCTCATCCGCCCTTGAATGGAGTACTGCTCTCATACTGGGGGGCTTAATGTGTTCACCCGGCTTTTGGACGGTCGCAGTCAAAGGCCACAAGACTGTATAAACTGTTCCGTACTTCCACTTCACTTGACATGTTGGTGCTTTATCTCTTTCATATAGGTACCGCAGCGGCAGGTTCTCGAGGGGGAACTTGTCACTCACGTACCACCACCTTTACTAACGCCCTCGTAGCACAAGGGTGCTGTGTCTGCGCAATAGTTTGTGTGGATTGGTAACTCCATGTTAGTTCGCTGCGGTGCTTCCTTCTTCCTGCCACCTCTGTTCTGTGAAACTTCTTTCCATCTTCTGTGTTTCCGCTGATTTCTTCCTCACTTCAAAGCCTGCGCCTGGCTCATATGCGGAATATGCGTTAAGTTGGTGAGCTTCTGACGGGATTGTATCACCCCCATCCTTGACTGGAGCTCTGCCCGTGAGTAAGTGCGTGACAACCTGTTAAAAAAAAAAAATAAAAGAAAATAAATATATAGATATATATATATATATTAATATATATATATATTATATATATATGTATTATTATAAATATATATATATATATATAATATTATATATATATATATATATATATATAGTATATATATTAATTAAAAAATTTCGTCCCGAATTCAGGGGGGGGGGGGCCAATGTCCCCTCCTTCCCTGGGCGGACGCCCATGGGTGAGGTCCGGGGGTTGTGTGGGTTTCTGGACGTGACTTGTTTGTGGAAGAGAATTATCCCTTCCCTATGAAATATACGCTTTCCAGTCCCATCTGTTAGTTTACTTCTAGTGTCTTCATGTGCTTTATTTTAACATTACTCATTCATGGAGAGAGTTTGTGGTTAATTTTTACGGAAAAGTTTTTAACAGAAAAATCGCTTTTAACCAAGGTGAGCCAACACTCAACAACATTACCAGTCTGTCCAGGTTCCCAGCCTGACCTGTACGCGGTCCCCTACTACTATCTTAATTTGATAGAGACTTATTAATTCTGAAACTTAGTTTTAACTCTATTCATGATTTTTCTTTCAACATAATATCTATATAGAATTCCTTTGAGTAGTGTGTTGAGAGCAGAGAGAGAGAGAGAGAGAGAGAGGAGAGAGAGAGAAGAGAGAGGAGGAGAGAGAGAGAGAGAGGAGCAGAGAGAGAGAGGAGACCGAATACTATCGCTAAGCCGTGACAAAACCGAAGAATTTCAGCGTGACGAAAGAAGATGATCCGAATATATAATTTCATTAAAACTTTCTATTTTCCGCTTCTTTATGATGTTTCGTTCATAGTGTCCATAAATTTTATTTAAGTAGTTTCAAGAGTAATCTGTTCGTTTTTAAATCTGGAATTGGGAATCCTTTACTTTTTTACTCATTTCTACATTTTCTTTGTCTTTGCTGCTTAGATAGTCTTAACCCGGGATTTCATCTTCCTTTCCGAGAATATTGCGATCTGCGAAAGTGTACGTTTGGTTGTCATGCGGACAGTATGCGAAGTAATCCGCAAAACCACATGGGATAAGGGACTTGCCCATGCGGGAGATTGCTTCAACAGCTTGATTCGGCGAATAACTCACAAGTACGAGACCTATCAATATTAAAATTGGCTAGATTGCGTTGTGACTCAATTATTCACCAACCATGGACGGCACGCAGTGTCAGCTCATATCTAATCACTTTCTCACAAAGTTGTTAAATTTGTTCTAACAAGTTCATCAGAACATTTCTAATCGCATTCGATTCCGAGTTGCGAATGCCAATAATTTTTTTTAATTTTATGTGTGATGCGAAATACAATGCGAGAATTAAAAAACATGCGAATATAATATATTAATATATAATATATATTATATATATATATATATATTATATATATATATATATTATATAAACTATATATATATATATATAAATATATATATATATATAGATATATATTATAGATATATATATATATATATAGTTATATATATTATATATATATATTCTCACAAAGTTGTTAAATTTTCTAACAGGTTTCCATCAGAACATTTTCTAATCGCATTCCAAGTTTCCAACTGACATGCAATATTTTTTTAATATTGTGAATGCGAAGGTCATGATATTTAAAACATGCAATATCTAACTATTATATTATATAATATATATATATATTAAATATATATATATATATAATTATATATTAAATATTATATATATTTATATATATTATATATATATATATATATATATATATATTATATAATATATATCATATATATTATTCCTTACACCTTTTCTCAAGAAAAAAAAGAGGTCGCTGTCATTGCCAGCAGTTACAGCAATTTGTAGGCTTTTCTTGTACTTACAAAATAAAGATACTCGTGCGGTGCTATTGAAGTACTGGATGCAAGAGTTTATAAGTACGCTTTGGTAGAAAATAGACAAACAGGATATATTCCAGACTTTACAGTAAGTATATAGTAGTTGGAGCTCAGCTGTGAGCGTCTGAGGTCAGAGAGAGCATAGAGAAAAAGATGTGTGGAAAGGTGGTCGCAGGAACCTTTCCAATGGAGAGGCTATGCAACTGAAAGTGCCTTGATAAAAGTGTCCGTTATAATAGCGAGTGAATAAGAGAGTGACGCAACAATTCGTGGGGTAAAGGAGAGCCTTGACTCAACAATTGTAAGGGAGCGCTGTGTTGGATCACTCCAGATGCATGAGGGCATACTCGTTATAGGGCGAACCGACACCGCGCTGATAATATCAAAACAACAGAGGTGGCGTGAAGAAATTCTGAAACCTTTCAGAAGCTTGTTTAAAAAGAAAGTAATATGAACCTCCACATTCTAGGCAGAGAAAATAGAACATCAGGAAATTAAGGAAGACGAAGGTTTGAGTGATGTGTTTTCAAAGATGATATAGAGCTGTGTAAAGACTTATGTGAAGTGGAATGAGGACTGAGCTTTATGAGTAATAGAAAAAACCTTGTTTCTCAATGCCAAAAAAATTCGAGAAGATCAGATGCGTAGTTGATCAAGGGTGGCGTTCTACAGACAGTAATTGTTTGTGATAAGGACGTCTATCAAAATGGGAGTAATTGAATGGTGAAGTCCGTCGGCATAGAGTGGAATAGCTGATCGAAGAATAGACGAAGTTTTTATGAAAAGTAGAAAGGTTAAGGGAAAAACAGAACCTATGAGTAACACCACTATGTAGATTTAAAAAAATGGAACCGTGGCATTCGCAAAATACTGAAAGAAGAGACCAGGAAACAGGAAGGATAAGAAAGAGATCACCGTTAGAGCGCTTTCTTCCGAAAGCACGCATGGCGAGCAGAGAAAAATTAGAAGCATTAGAATTTTCTCAAATCATTCCTGTAGATGATTCGAAAATTATAGAAAGAAGGTAGTGGAGGTGAATTTTGTCCCTTTTGTGCAGAGCACCTTCCGAGCAAAATAAAAAAGGCCAAAGTAGAAAGACAGAGACGGAATAATTTAGCAAGGCAGAGTGCAAGCTTGAAAGCACAGGTATTTGAAGAATCTTATTAGGAGGAGTACCATCAGAACAATACTTTTTCTTAGTGTTAAGTTCTAGAAAAAGCAGAAATAAGATCTTCTTTGAAACAAATACAACATTAGCATAATATTGGAGGGAGGTGGAGAAGAAGGAAGATCACTGAATCCGTCTAAGGTGGAATTAGAAGCAAAAGTTTTGAAGAAAGAGTTCAGTTTAGTGGAAGGTTAAAGCGCAGTTATACGACGGGAAATTCTAAAAAAGGGCAAGAGGAAGAAGCAAGTTAAGAGTTAACATTTTTTGAAAAAATGTCGAGAAAGGACGTGAGGAAGAGAGCCGTAAGATTATTGCATTTTCTATTGAGAAAAGAATTTTTTAGTGTCATGGGGAAATAATTTTGCACGATTTTGGGCATATAAAATAAATTGCCAAGGTTTCTGATTTGAAAGTGACCCAGTATTCCTAGAGGCCAGCATATCCTTGGCTAATACCACGAGAACAAGCAGAGTTAAATCCAAAGTTATCTTTGGTTGTAGCTAAGGTAAAGTATATGGAGTTGCACACCTTCATTGCCAGAGAGAATTAGTCGCGCTTGCACACTCGATGGGACCCTTTCCACGGAAGCTGTAGTCATTCCGAGTTGACCGCAATCCGACCTGTTAGCCAGCACCGAAGGCCAAAACGGTTTTCTCGCAGTAGGCAGGGGGTCTTTCCTGCTGAGACTTAAGAGATAAAGCAGAAACAGAGATATGAGAGTTGATCGGAGGACAAGAGAAAGAATTTAACAGGCATAAGGATAAGTTTTATTTAGAGATTGGAAAAGGTCTAGAATGTTGGGGTTCTCTCAAAGACGTCAGAGATACGAGTAGGACGCTGCGTTAACTGCTCACGGTAATTTGGATAGAAAAGTTCGTAGCGAAGTCATCACTTTATCTTCGATAGAATAGAGGAAAGCAGTTAGCCGTGAATGAACGTTGAAATAAACCAAGAAGATGATTTCAGAGAAATGTGAAGAAGAGAGAGAATGTGTTCTATTTATGTAGACAGGTTATCGAGCCATTAGGTAGAATATTCGGAAAACTCCTAATCAAAACACGGGAACAAACATCATGCACACATTAGGCCACCAACGCTGACTTGGCGAAACTGAGGGAAAAATAGTAGGAGGCAACAGGGTAGAGCTTGAAGTCAGAAGGCTCTCCAAAAACCTTAAGATTCGGTTAAAGATAAGGATACGGTATAGAGAGGAGTAGGTGATGTTCAACAAATGAAATAGATTTAACGAGACGGTTGCAGAATTTATGAAGAAAAGAACATTCATCAAAACAGACCGGCAATTCCGTGACGGCATCAACTCCATCACCGGAGGCCGTCAATGTCCTTTAATGGTGATGGGGTTATGGTGGATAATATAGCTTCTCCAAGATAATCCGTGCTGCCGTTTATAATTTTTTATTTCCT
>JABUQX010012448.1:12500-22500 GCA_015478945.1 Trachelipus rathkii
TAAGAGTTCTTTAAACTAAACGTATATTTGTTTTTATTACTTGTTATCTTACTTACTTATTATATTTCCTATTTGATTTCTTGTCAACTTGTTATCTTTATTACATACTTACTATTCATTACTTTTTTTTTGTATTTCTTTAATAGAAAAGTTTTTTGGTTTTTTAGTTTTTTGTATTTTTGCATTTTGTATTAAAATGCTGCCGCCACCCTGTATTCTGAGAAGTGAAACATATATTTTAAAAGGTTTCGTTATATAAAAAAATTGAGTAAAACTATTATGAATAATCTATTATTCTAAGATCTATTGAAGCTACATCTAAATTCTAAGATTAAAATCTTATGAAATGTATTAATCCCGACTAATTCCTTAAATTTTTAAGAATATCATCCTAATCCAAAGACGCTAATTTTCTTAATTTAGGACGATCGTGTCTAATCAGTCTAATGGTTTTCCTAATCCACTAAGTTTTCTAAAAATAAAAGAAATTAGATACAGACGCGAAGCGAAATGACTTTCATCAAGTTCTGTAAAATTAAAGTAATCCTCTTAGACTAAAGAATAAGAAGAATCATTCTACAAACATAAAAGAGATTTTCTCTTAACTTCTAGGAATATACAGGAAGTATATACAAAATTGGGATGAACTAGTAACCAGGAGGCATAAATACCATGCTTTCCCTCCTCGGACTGTTGTGTTCAAATCCAATTTGACAGGTGGAGGCTGGACAGGAGTCTTCGCTGTAGTCTCCGTGTTGTCACTTGCCTCGGGCTGTTGCTGCAAAGCTTGTTCCTTCATCCTTGTTTGACTTCTTGTAACCATGGGTGTAGAATCTCTGGGACCAGTAAACAAATTATGTGGTCTGTAAGATGGATCTCTTCTGTTATCTGGGATGAATTCCTTAGGAGATGAATCTACGACCGGGGGAATGGGAAAACGGCCATCTTTCACTGGGGAAATGGGAGATTTCGCCGGGGAGTTGGTTCTTGGAGAGGGTCCACCATAGGCTCCATACACCTCACCTTCGTGTGCTGGTGGCTCCTGAGAAATTTCTTGAACTGGGTTTTCTAGGGAAATCTCTTGCTGGATAGGGGATAAAGCATGGTTAAACTTTTTCCGCACCGCAGGGTTGAGGGAGCTTGGAAAAAAGTCAATTCTAATCGAGTGAAAGCAACTTAAATCACTGTCTGACGCCGCTCTTCCGGCGATACATCCCTACTTCTTCTTTCTACAATCTCCATCGCTAAATCTTCTTTCTTCCAAGGGTTTACTTTCTCTTACAGGTTCCACCGGGGTCGGTTGTTGCACGGGACGGATGGCTCCAAGAATTCGTACTACTTGGTACCGGCTGAGGTGGGGGAATAGAGTAAGAGTTGTAGTATTCATGCTGAGATTGTGGGGGATGGGGAGTTGGAAAGTAGCTGTGTCCGACTAAGTTTGGGCGTTATGCGGAATTTGGAAAGAAATTGGAAGACATTGACTCTGTGGGAGGAGGAGTTCTTTCCACTTCATTACTCTTTATATTCTTCGTCTTCTTCTCTGCTTCTTCGTCTTCTTCTGCTCCTTCGTCTTCTTCCTCCTCTTCTCCTCTTTCTTCTTCTCTCTCGGAAGGGACTCCTGGGTCTCTTCTCTGTTGTCTTTCCTCAATTCTTTCCTTTTTTTGTTCTTTGGAGCTTAACATTTCTTCCACGGCGTGGGGATTCCAAACCTCATCATTCATAAAGTCAAAATGTGACTCGGTGAACTTTTCTGCCGGGATCACCTTGGCGTTGTCCACATGGACAGGGAAGGTTCGGCCTGAATCTAAACAATACACCATCAGTTTTTTGGTCCTCTAAAGACATTGACAATATATGGGCCGTGCACAACTTGGCACACAGAACTTCGACTTTGATGGGTTTTTTCTGCTCTAACGAACGACGTAATCTCTATTTGAATTCCTTTTGCTTGCCTTTGTATGTGTTGCTCCAGATTTTTGTGGTTCCCGCTTCTAACTCTCTCTTGCAAATCTCTTATAAATCGATCCCTCTCTAACTATTCGTATCGACTTCGTCCGAAATGAATCTCATTTTCTCTGACTTATTCACAAAGGTGATGACATAATCAGCATTTCGTTAAGGGAGCCATTCTTTATGTAACCATGTAAACAGAAGTGGGTGAGACCCTTAGACGCATATACGCGAATTGATAGCGATTGGCAAAGCCAGTATTTATCCCAAATCTCGTGTTTGCATCAGTAGAGCTGTCCGCAAGAAAAGATTCAATTCAGCATTAGTTCTTTCTTACAAACACCCATATTTGGGATGCTTGTAGCAAAATTCTATTCTTCTTTCTATCCTCACGCGTTACATAAGGTCCTTAAAACACCTGGTCGTAAAGTTCCAAGCATTGTCAGAGACAAAGCAGTAGAGCACTAATGTCTTACTATGACCCTCTCTTGCACATGCTCGCAATTCCTCACTGTCCGAGTCTATGCCAAGGCATAATTCGACACTATCGTGTCAAAACGTCCGCGACAATACTAAGGATGATTGGCTCCTGATCCTGTACAAGTGGCAATTCCAATCTTTCAACCATGAAGCGCGACATGAAACCGTGAAAAAGGGATGTACGGCAGGGCCATTCGACCTGATCTCTGCTACAGGGGGGTCTAGGACCCTTAGGTTCTAGCGCAAGACACACATTGACTACAGTATTCTTTAACTAACTTTGAATACCAGGAAAATAGTATTTTTCCTCTACTCTCTTTTCAGTTCTTTTGCTGACCTCCGTGCCCGCTAGCTAGTGAAGCTGCCTGGTCGATCCACTGTAAATCATTACATCCGGAACAGTACAAGATAAGTTTTGCTCCACAGCCGTAATGTAAGATGCCTTTATTAAGATGTGAAGGGTGGTGTCTGGATCTCGTCGCCATATCACCCAATTTTCCTACCGGGACATTTTCTCTCGTTCTTGATGAAATTTCCCGATCAATTTTCGAACATCTATTCGAGGGTATTTTTCTTGTGTTCTGCTTCTCTGCTTCGTCTGTTTCAGCTGTTTTCGCTATTTCTTTTACCAGGAACACATTAGGTGCTGGATGCCTATCAGATAGTCGGGCAACATTGTCTTCCTTTTTTGCACTTGGGGTGAGGAAACTGTTATACCTAAGAATTCCATCTAGCTAATCGGCCGGTCTGCTGCTTATTTCGAAAAATAAAGCAGAGAGGTTGGTTGTCAGTGATGATTGTGACCTTATAGCCGAAGATGGTGTTCCTAAACTTTTGCAAGCAGAACACCACGGCTAAACACTCCTTTTCGATCGTATCATAATTTAACTCTCTGCCCCTGAGTGTCCGGGACACGAAAGATAAGGGCTTCTCTTTCCCTTCATCTGTCAGTTGGTACAACACTCCTCCTATTCCGTAATTACTGGCATCTGTGTTCACGAAGAATTCCTTGCTGTAATCAGGGAAAGTTAGTTGTGGCTGCACCACTAGTTTCTCTTTAAGTGTCGAAAGCTTGTTGTTGTTTTATCGTCCAAAGGAAAGGGACACCTTTCTTTATCAGATCATACAAAGGTTGTGCTACTGCGGCAAAGTCCTTTATGAGGAAGCGAAAATAAGAGAAGAAACCAAGTAAACTCTGCATTTCCTTCACATTTGTAGGAGGGACGAAACTCTTCATTGTTTCTACCTGGCGGATCTGGGCTAATGCCATGTCTTCCTACCTGCAATCCCCATTAACAAACGGACGATTGTAGAAACTTTACACTTTTATATTTTATTCTCAGCTTAATTTTCTCGGAAAGCAGCTGGAGACTTTTCTCAAATTTTCAAAGTGTTCCGCCACGTCCCTGCCCAGGATCAATACGTCGTCTAGATAGACTTGTGCTACAGGCCCTAAAAGGTGGTTTAAGGCCATGGTCATCGTGCGGGCATAGATGCTTGGGGCGTTCTTATGGCCGAACATCAAACGAGTGGGGACCCATAGGCCTTTCCTCGTTCTAAACGCCATCAGCTTTTGCGTCTCCTCTTCTATCTCTAGGGCGTTGTAGGCATCTAGTAAATCTACGGATGTAAACACCGTATTACCCCCTAGGGATGTAAAAATCTCGTCGATTGAAGGCAGAGGAAACACGTCTTGGATGCTGTGGGAGTTGAGGTACCTGTAATCCAGGCACACCCTAGGCTTTGAACTGTTCTTTTTAGCCACCACCAGTAACGGAGACGAGTGGGGGCTGTACCCTGCTTTGATGTACCCCTTTTTCAGTGCAGAATCGGTGAAATCATCGATGTCCTGCAAGTACCGATGCGGTAATCTGTATTGTTTACGAAAAATGACTTTCGGGGCATCGGGTAACAGCTCAATCTTAAATTTCTGAAGCGGACAGACTGGGACAGCATCATCATCTAGTGCCAATACGTCATGGTAGTCCATGAGGAGCTCTAGTAATTCCTCCAGATACTCTGGCTTTTCGAGAAGACAGTTCTCCGCATCTTCTTTTGACATCTTCTCTTCGATGATTTCTTTGTACACTCGCCTTAACTCTGTCTTCGTAAGACCTTTTGAGCAGGTAGCTACATTGGCAGAAACTGTTCTCTGGTGTCCTCTATCGTCTGTGCTTCTCTGGATTGGTTGGCTAATAATCGGATACCCTTCTCCTAGATTCACACCTTTATTCAGATAAAAGGATTTGTCACTCAAATTTATATAACTGAGGATAACTGTGTTATCCCTCACCGGACTAATGGTGTTAGCAACGTACAATGGTCCTTTGGTGAAAGCTGGTGTCAGTATGCACTTTCGCTCCAGTTCGAAATCATCTTGAGTTTCCGGTCGGAGTTTTAGATATCCGCATGATTGACTAGGCAAAACAATCTTCTCAATTACCTTTAAATTTATCTTAATTTCTTCATCCATCATCAGATGGCCATCTTCTTCATGGTCATCGTTCTCCAAAACTTCCAAATCTTCGGATTTGCCCAAATTTTCTTCCAAATTTGAGGGAGTGTGCTTGAGTTTGGGTCTGGCCCCTCTGGAATCAGCGCTGCGATGAGTGAGGGGTGGGTTCATGACGCCCACCTTGTTCCTTTTCATCTGGTCTCTCCCCTTGAGCTTTTCCTTTCAAGACAATTTCCCTATCTCTTTTTCCATTTTTAGGCACTTGCTGCCTATTCGAAGTTCGAACTGAAGAGGTTGTCCTCCCCCCTTGGGATGTAGACAAATCGACCTTCCTATAGGAGCGAGGTTCATCCGCGGCGTGTACGTTTCTAACTGACCAGGCGGCCTCCCTATGAGAAAGATGCTTATCCGCGTTGCGTACGTTTTTAACTGGCAAGGCGGCCTCCTTAGGAAAAAGATGCTTATCCGCAGCACGTGCGGGTGGTTTAGCGAAAATTTGGTTCGAATCCTTGGTTCCCCCCCCTCTAGGTCCTCGGGCCTGGGGTAACTTCTCCTCCTTTTTCTTGAGGTCTCTTATTCTTTTAAGATTCCCATCAGAAAATTCTCTAACCAAATAAATTCCGAGTGGATCGGCAAAGATCGGAACGTCTACCTCTCTATCTTCCTTGATAGACATCTTTGCAGAAAAGAAGTTCAAAGTTATGGGAATGTTAGACAAAACATTGCTACCCAAAAGAATATCCCAGCTATTCTCTCCATCGTTATCACTCACTTGAAAGGTAGTGAGGTAATGTCTTTCATGTAGGCGAAGATATAACTGTATTTCTCCCTTTAATACCGTTGGCTTATTGTTCACCCCCTGTACTACTAAATCGGTTTTTCGGAGGGCTACTTTAAAGTTTCCTTCTTTTTCCAATTGTTTGAGCCGTCGGGCTGTGACAATACTAACACTAGATCCGGTGTCAACCAAAACTTTGGTCTTCGCCTCCCTACTACTCATCGATGGAGCAAGATAGACATTCGTGTAAAAGTGTCGTCCCAGCCTAAAAGGTTGCTGTACGACTTCTTTTCTTTTTTCCCTAACTTCCCATCTTTTCGCCCTATCTTTAAACTTCTTTTTCACACGTCTCTTCTCTTTGCCCGATTCTAAAAATTTCCTTTCTCTATCCTATCCTGAGGATGAGAAAGTTCTTCTTCATACATCTCATCACCATACTCCACTTCTTCATTCACCTCAAAATCTCTCGGCTGGCTCTCAGCCACATATACTCTCGCGTTGGTCTTTACCTTCCCATCAGGAGGCTTGTACCCTTCCTTTTTCTTGGGAAAGGTCCTAGGCCCTCGCCTGTCTGGGTTGTAAGACTCTGGCTTTCTCGCCTTTATCCCTTTGTCCATATCAATTTTGCTATTGTATGGAGTGAACATCAGCAGGGTTTCTGGGGTCGGTCTCCAGGGCGGTGCTCCTCTACACTTAGGTTGCGACCCCCTTCGATGGTATGCCATGCATTCTCGGCAGTACGGCCATTCCCAGCGGCATGCTTGGGACGAGTGTCCCACCGTCTCACAAAAGAAGCACACCGGATGTTCTCTTAACTCCTGGGCGGACATCTTCTTTAAGAAACCCTTAAAACTCGGTGTAACATACCCCGTCTTCACGTCTTCTCTTTTCTTTTGAAAAGTATTACTCAATTTTACCTCATCTCTCCTCCTTTGAGGAGTGTAGCTGGTTCTCACCTCCTCCCTTCTCTTCTCCTCGTACCTTGGCTTAAATGGTTCCCTGTATGAATTATTAACTCCCACCCTCTGTCTCCCTCCCGATTCCTCTTGGGCCAGGAACACCCTAGTGGTGCGGACCTCATTTGGCCTTCTATTCTCATCTTTTAATAAGGCTCCATTTGAAATTTGAGATAATTTTTCTATCAACTCATTTAAACTCATCTCTGTATCGAATACCCTGAGGATCTTTTCTCGTAATCTGTCTCCATCTCTTCTTTCATTTACGTTTTGAATGATCTTTCCTGTAACCAAAATGTTTATCTGCCTTGAGTTGAACATTGCTTTATCATCCAGATCGTGAAGGCGGCTCTGATATTTCCATAACCGGTCTTTCAACTCTAACACAAAATCAGTGAAGATTGAATCTCTCTCTCTTCTATATTCTAAAAAGTCCAACCAGAGCTCGAAGATCGTTTTCCTCCGGTTGTAGAAAAGTTTTTAACTGAGCGAGAAAATCTTCTAATCTGGTGAATTTTGAAAAACTATTTTCTCTGAGCACGTATTTTCTGGCCTCGCTGTTCTGGTCTGATGATATTGCCGACTTTGCAAAAGTGATCTTTTGACTTTCAGTTAAAGGACCTAAAGCATCTAGCTTCTCATTCAAAGAAGTGACGAAGTCTGGGTACAAGATCCCTTTCCATGTTCTTGTTTTCAAATGTTTGCCAAATAATTTCAAATTTTCGGGAATCGTTGGGAAAGCGGTGTTAAACAGATTAGTTGGGTAATAGGGGGCTCCAATTTGTTGTGGAGGCATATAGGGGTAACCTTGCCACACTCCAGGGTAAGAATGGAACTGGTTAGGCATGGTGTAATTGCCTGGTGGCACGCCGGTATAATAGAGAGGTTGGGGCATCGTCCCCGTTGGTAAGAACCCATAATTTGAGTTGTTCTGTCCTGCTGGAGCACCTTCGTTGTTGTTTCCTCCCATAACTCCTCCTGTGAGGACGTTGGTTTGTTGTTGAGCGTTGTTAGGCCCAGCAGGGGTTTGGGCCGATCCTATGGCTTGGTTCTGGATCGGTGGGGAGCCGTCGGGTCCCCATGGGGAGGTGTTCGGTATTTCTGCACCTTCCCACTTGCTTTCATTGAGGTTATGAGTTTCGAATCCACCCCAATTTCTACGAACTTTCTTTTTAGTAGTAGTGTCTACAGTAGCAGGCTTTAGCTGTAGATTCAATGTGTTGTCCAAAGCAACCGTTTTTTGCATGTATGGTGGAGTTTCAACCCGTGGGGGAGGGGCTCCCTCCCTTACTACTTGGGATGTCTGGCTAAGAAGAGCGGTGTAGGGGTTCTGACTGGCCCTTGGTTCCACAGGAGTTAGGATGGGGGTAATCCCTAGGGGAGCTCGTTCCCCTTTTTGGGTTATGGGCGTTTCATCTCCACCCCCCCCTCCGTTGGCCTGATCTGGATTATGACCTCCGTCACTACTACCCTCATTCACTTCAAGATGCTCTTCATCTCTCTCTTCGTCAGCAGCACCGTTATCTCCTATCTCTGAAATCGGTTTCTCCGCCATTTTGTTTTTTCGTAATCACAAAATAATGCACAATATGTCTGTATGACACTTAAATATCTCTCCTGTATGCTCTCAAACAGCAATGTTAACTAGTGTTGGAACTATAAATGTTGTCTGCGGACCCTCTCGGTACTACTATATATATATATATATATATATATATATATATATATATATATATATATATATATATATATATATATATATATATATATATATATATATATATATATATATATATATATATATTTATATAGAATTTTACTAAATTGCGAAAAATAGTTGTAGGTGGTTCCCAATATTTAACCAATAATATCAAATTGGTGGAAAACTCAACAGAAAAAATGCTGTCCGCAGATCTCGTATGCTACTACTACTACTACTCAGACTATCTTTTTACTACTATGCGATGTTTATGGCACCTAATTGAGGTGTTCTGAACAGAAAATCTTCATAAAATTTTTTCGTTTTTCCCCAACTTAACTTGTCCCCTATATATATATATATATATATATATATATATATATATATATATATATATATATATAATTATTTTATATATTTATATATATATATATATATAATCTTAAAATTACCTTAATTTTAATTAGCGTTTGGGACTGGGGCTTTCTCAGGCTTTCCTGATCAGCAAATGTGGGGTTAATAATCTTGGGGGATACCCTCTATAGAGTATGTATATATATATATATATATATATATATATATATATATATATATATATATATATATATATATATATATATATATATATATATATATATATGATTAAAATTATTTATCACTTATTACTAACCCCCCGTAGATAAGTTTCCCAATAAAAAAATGTCATCAATTGCATGTCAATAGACACACACATAAAAAGTAGAAATATATATATATATATATATATATATATATATATATATATATATATATATATATATATATATATATATATATATATATATATATATATATATATATATATTTACTATTGATATATATATATATATATATATATATATATATATATATATATATATATAAAGGCAGGTTTGAAATCGCTTCAAAGAAGAGAAAGAAAGAAAATTCAGTTTCAAGAATGTTTCTGTTTCCAATGATGCTCGATTGTAGGTAACGTTTGGCGGAGTTTGGACGAAATGTTTACATTACGCGCATACCAATGCTTTGTGTCGGTTTGTCGGTCAAGTTCGATTCCTTCCGTGACTCCGACCTCGATTTTATTATAAACACTTCTCGTTCAAAACTCCAACGAAACGAACAATTTGTCGTGAGGCAGTGGTTAGAATTTACTCCCTGATTTTCTTCTCTCTTTTGACTTTTGCGCTTTTCAAAAGCAGTTACCAAGCGAAAGAAAAAGAAAAAGAATGAAAAAGGAGATGAAAGCATATAAGAGAATAGGTTTTTTATCTTCCTCGATTTCCCCCCAATTTCAAATTTTCCTTAATATTAAGTAGCTTGGTTTTTTCAATTAATATGACATTTGTTAACAAAATATTTAGCATTTGACAAAAGGACATAGATTAATTATCATTAATTATTAATTACTATGTTAATTGGTGTGGAAATATTTTTCCAAACCAATAGGAATTATTTATATAGTATGGTTAAATAACGATGGAAGGAAACCTTGATCATCTCTTTCAACCTTCTACTATATAAATAATAATAATAATAATAATAATGATAATTATAATAATTAAATTAAAAATTTCTTTTTTATTAAAAGAAATTTTGTAATTTAATCAACATCGGCAATAAAAGGAATAATGAGAACAACTGGTACCCATGGATTATTCTCGTTA
>JABUQX010012448.1:35000-42500 GCA_015478945.1 Trachelipus rathkii
ACTTCTGACACCGATCTTAGAAAACAAATTGAATCATTTTGTATTAAAAATTGGGAAAACTACAACAAACAACCAGGTGAAACTAAGATAGACTCGATACAGCTTAATGTTATGAAGGATACATACTTCTACAAAAAAAAAAAAAAAAAAATAATAGAAAAAACCAACCAACTTCAAAATTTATAGCCAGTCTAAATTTTCGATCTTTGACTTTCGTTCTCGCTAGACCATCTACCTGAAGAAGCCTCCCCACATAGAGGCGAAAGCTTGTAGCCATATATATCTATATATACTCTGAAGTTCGAGAGATAAAAATGTATACTTCGAAACTTTAATAATTGTGCTATCAAAGTTTAAATTTAATGTGTAATAAAAAGTGTTTAAATGTGTAATAAATTTTATTAAGTAACCAAAAATAAGGGCAAACATTTCCATAAATATTTACAAAGAAGGTGTATATTTCTTAAAATTTAAATATATATATATATATATATATATATATATATATATATATATATATATATATATATATATATATATATACTATATATAATATATATATATATATATATATATATATATATATATATAATATTAATTTTAGGCACCGGTGTTGAGGGAGTGCGCGATCTGCAATGCATTCATGACATCATGTATACCACCTTATGCATGGTCCAATTACTCATAATTAAATTTTTACGTTACAAATAGCCTAGTAACTCTACATCACTTTGACACATTAAAAATATATCATAAAATATGCTACCTGTCAACTCTGAAGCCATACTAGACGCTGAACACACGTTTGTCTTACATATATATATATATATATATATATATATATATATATATATATATATATATATATATATATATATATATATATATATATATATATATATATATATATATATATATATATATATATATATATATATATATATATAACTATATATATATATATATATATATACCTATTGAATTTCAATTCCCTAATTTTTATCTAAACTTTCATTTGATATAATGCTAAATTTACTAATTTACACTATTAACGTGTATCCGTTAAGTAACTCTTACCTGTAGATTCTAATTTTACGGCAATGTTGATCAATCTAGGTTAGGCTTAGTTGCACGGCATCAACGATCCATATGGTTAGGTTGAAGCTAGATCGATTTATGACCCTCTAGTTCTGGTTACAATAAGATTAGTTAAGTATGTACAGATTTAATGTGTATACTTAGCAAACCTCATCATAACCTAAACTAGTAAGTTCGTAAACCGAGGGCTAACATATATATATATATATCCTTATATATATATATATATATATTAATTAATAACATATATATATTGAAATTTTTATATATATAATATATACTATATATATATATATAATATATATACTATATATAATATTAAATATTGCATAATCGCAATTTTATTTAGATCTTAAACAAAGAACATATAGTGGGAAGGTAAAGAATAACTGCCTTCTCGGGGATTGAGCCATCGCGTGTTACGACTGAGGACAATATACTCAATGCTTTACCACTGAGCTATCCACCAACCCAAAAAAGTTGGGCTCAAGAACAGTTTTAAAGCAATCTAGAGCTTCCTTCAAGAGACATCGGCAGGTGTCCAGCCCTGTCCTATCCTCGTTCTTAATAATTTTTGGGTTGGGGGATAGCTCGGTGGTAAAGCATCGAGTATATTGTCCTCAGTCGCAATATATATATATATATATATATATATATATATATATATATATATATATATATATATATATATATATATACTATATATATATATATATATATATATATATATATACCAACCTTCAGATTAGCCGACACTTGTATCATTAAAACTACGAATGCTGCAAAAAAAACAAACAAAAAAACTGAATATATATTTTTGAATTCAGCGAACATTTTAATGCCGAAAAAGTAAAAAATATTTTATTATTATTTAGTAAAAGAATTTAAAGTTATTAATAAATTAATTAAAATAATACGCTTGAATAACATCTTAAACGGCATTCTAGTACTTCTGACAGCGAGACTCCTCCTCCTCCTCCTAGCTGCGAGAGAAAAAAAAGAAAAAGATTTTTACTTTGTAGTTGTGGATGAAAAACATTGTTTTTATTCATGTTTTATGTAGCTTATATATATATATATATATATATATATATATATATATATATATATATATATATATATATATATATATATATATATATATATATATATATATATATATATATATATATATATATATAGGAGAGAGAGTAGTTTGCAACAGGTTACATTAGGTTAGGTCACCCCAGGAAAAAAAATAATTTCGCTCCTAGAGCATCTATTTATGTATCATAGACTGTGTGTATGTGTGTTTGTGCGTGTGTGTGTGTGTAGGTGTGTGTGTGTGTTCGCATTACTGTATGGATATATAAATTAAAACATTTAAAAAAATAAATAAAATGTATGTGTGTGTGTGCGTGCGTGTTCGCATTACTGTATGAATATATAAATTAAAACATTTAAAATAGAATATTTGCGGAAATGGGAGGAGTCAAGTCTTGAAAATTTTTTGGCAACATCACTTACTTATCGTACAAAATATCAGTTATTATTTATATTTTTTTATCGCCCTTTATTTTAATTTTCTTCAATTTCCTGCCTAAAAATGTTCGCTGATTTCAAAAATGTATTCAGTTTTTATGTAGCTAAGGTAGTCTTTTAGATACAGGTGTCGGCTAATCTGAAGGCTGACCATATATATATATATATATATATATATATATATATATATATATATATATATATATATATATATATATATATATACTATATCTATATATATTTATATATATATATAATAAGAATAATAATAATATATATATATATATATATATATATATATATATATATATATATATATATATATATATATATATATATATATATATATGTAGGCTACGTGGTTAACTATGGAACAGGAATGTTTTATGAAGGTAAACTTTGCGCAACACATTTTATTGATCATCAATTTACAGCTGAAGAAACAGGCTTGAGCCTCGTTATTTCAAAGGTATATGGAGACAATGAAGATTTGGTTTTTCCTTTTGAAAGTTACGAGGAATATGGAAAAACAACTTATCCTGTTTATATGCTTGAAAATGGAAGCGTAAGTATAGTTGAATCTAGTTTAAGATAATATCTTAATTTCATTTGTTTAAACCTTTTGTTTAAACCTCTATATTCTAGGGTAAGCAAGTATCTTGTTTTTGGTTTGCAAAACATTTAATAACTTTCATTTACATTTAAATTGAATTATTAATATATATTTTCAGATATTTTAAATTTTATTTTAATTACTTCTTAATTTTTCAAACTATGAGTCAAGAGGATTGTGATTTAGGTTAATTTGAGAAAATTGTAGAATAACAATTATATGATTAGGATATTTTAGAATTTTTTAAGTGAATCATTAAGAAAATTATTTTTAATGTGATTTTAAAATTTTAGCTTTTAAGATGCGAAATTATGGAGGAAAATTTTTAAATATAAAATACCCCCCCCAAAAAAGTTAAGCGAATAAATAATAGAATTATATTCATAACTTGCAGCTGCTCTTCTTTGAAGTTTTAAGATATAATTCTCAAAATATTTGTTTAATTCAGAAACTACTTTTCAAATAAATAAATAAATAAATAAATAAATAAATAAGGAGAAAGTAAAGAAAATAAATCTTAACAAAGAGTATCAAGTGCACAAATATATTAAAATATTGCAAGTATTACATTCGTTGGGTGACGAATGTTCACCTAACTGGACGAACGTTCGTTATTCACTGCCGACATTTAATGCTTTCCCAGACATTATTTTTGACTTCGGAGCTGAAAGGAGGCAGGACGGAATCAGAGAGGAGAAGAGCGTTGTCAGAAAGGAGTTAACAAATATTTTGAATCTTGTGACGATTGATGCGTCAAATAATAGGTTTTAAAGGTTAGGAAGACAGTTTATAAGGGTTTGGAAGGACGTTTTCTTGTCTTTCAAATCTCATCTCTCGATTTGCAGCCCTAAAGGATTCTCGGCATTAGTATATTTTTCTTACCGTAACCTGTTAACTATAAATATATTTCCGATGTCCGCGTGACGTCAGACGTACATGTCACAGTCTCCGAGGCTGTAACTGTGACGTCATGTGTAGTTGTCATATATTTCGAGATTATATATATATATATATATATATATATATATATATATATATATATATAATATATATATATATATATATATATATATATATATATATATATATATATATATATAGTAAATCAAATGTCCCAAATGGTTTTGAGATTTATAGAGTACGAATAGATTGTTGCGAATAAATGTCCCAAAAGTACTCATTTTTGGGATTTATTGTTTTTTGGGGTATATCACTAACGAATACCCACGGGTAGTCCGCCCCGATGTCAGGAGTCGGGGTCGACTCCGGGGTATGAAACGTCCCCCCTCCGTCCCCCATCGGCTCGAGCCCCCTAAAAAGGGTAAATACTCCATTTTAGGGGGCTCGTTGACTCACTGTGCCGTAAAAGTAGCCCTAAACTTTACTGATCCACTGTGCCGTAAAACTAGCCCTCATTTTTACTGATATATATATATATATATATATATATATATATATATAATATATTATTAAGAATAAATATAATATAAAACATAATATATATATATATATTTATAATAGATATAAAAAAAAAATATATATATATATATATATATATATATATATATATATATATATATATATTACATATGTATTTATAGATATTATATATATATATATATACATATATATATATATATATATATATATATATATATATATATATATATATATATATATATATATATATAAGTACTTACAATTCATGGATAGTGTCAACTGTATACCTTTTAGTACAACTATGGGCATTGCAATAAAATTTAAATTTTTCTCCAACTCTTACTATTGAACATTCTTTTAAAGATTTCTAACATCTCTTTTCTTGCAAAATTAGGTTGAAAATTTCTAAAAAAAAAACTAGCAAACTCCAATCGTTTTGGCATATATCAAACAAATCACTTACATTTATTTCTAAAACTTGCGCTGACAAGTTCACCTTAACAACATGCGACGCAATAAACTTGTAATTATACTTGATCCGATTTTTTTTTTATTTATATCTATAAGAAATAATCATTCAACTAATCGATTTAATATTTATATATATAATAGTATATATATAATATATATAGTATATATATATATATATATATAATATATATATATATATATAATATTATATATATATATATATATAAATATATTATTATAAATATATATATTTATATAATCTCGAAATATATGACAACTACACATGACGTCACAGTTACAGCCTCGGAAACTGTGACGTGTGCGTCTGACGTCACGCGGACATCGGAGATATATTTATAGTTAACAGGTTACGGTAAGATATATATACCAATGCCAGGATTCTCAAGTTTTCTTGAAGTGCTTTTTAATTATTTTAAATGGTCGGAGAACCTTTCTTGAGGATTATATAATATTTTTCATGTTCTGTTACCCCATATTGACGCTTAAATCACTTTTCTACTAGAGCTATCAGGTATATACACTTTCTTCATATGGATAAATTATTTTTTTTAATAATAATCGAAGTTGCAGCAGGGTACCAGTCCCACGGAGCAGTACTATCCCCAAATTAAGGTAGTTTTTGAGCCTTCTAATCCCCACAAAGCTTCTTCCTTCCACCTCTTGAGTCATTACCTCTACTCCGATAAAAAATTGATTCCCTTCACCCACCGTAGAGAGAGTGGACTTCTAAAGTGTGGTTTTTGGCAACGCTACCACCAAAAATTATATATATATATATATATGATATATATATATATAATATTATATATATATTATTATAATATATATATATATATATTTATATATAATAAATATATATATATTATTATATATATATATATATATATATTATATATATGTATATTTATATATAATTATACAATAAAATTATAATATATATATATATATATATATATATATATATATATATAATATATATATTATATTATTATATATATATATAGTCAATATAGTATAATATATATATATATTATATATATATATAACACCCACGCCAAATATTGTTGCCCCAGGCTACCCCACTAACAAAAATGAAAATTTAAAGAAATAACAAATAAAAATAAAAGCTTTTATTAATTCGTGAAGGTGTTCTGAGCTGGAGACAGAATTAAAGAATTTTTTTTACTGTCTCAAATGTGACCTATCAAACTATAATTTTTAAGTACGGTTAATCAGATTTTATAGCTTTCGCCCTTCTACGGGGTGTTTTAAAACCTCAAAGATGTGAACTCAAAAGAAAACCGGAGAAATCATATAAAATAAACGCCCGTAGGTTTTGAATGACGAAAATACCATTCGAAGTTGAGGGTGGTCCACAAAATGGGGTTCCACCCTTTATAATAAGATTTTTGAAGGAAAACCTGAAATAAACGATAATAATACACGTTTTTTGTTTTTCGAAACCTTGCCTTGTAAAAAAATATCGGCACAATATCTTTTCCATTATGAGGCCTCTTCGTTTTTTTAAATATAATGATACTTTAATTTATTTATTTATTTAATTATTTTTTTTATTTATTTATTTATTTATTTATTTACTTTTTATTATCATTATTATTATTATTATTATTATTATTATTATTATTATTATTATTATTATTATTATTATTATTATTATTATTTTTATTATTATAATATTAGCATTAATATTAATATTAGTTAATGTAATATAATATTAATATTATTATTATTATTATTATTATTATTATTATTATTATTATTATTATTATTATTATTATTATTATTATTATTATTATTATTATTATTATTATTATTATTATTATTATTATTATTATTATTATTATTATTATTATTATTATTATTCTCTATACATAAACAACTAAGCTTAACTTATCTAAACAAAAATAACCTAACCTATCCTAACCTAACATACCTAAGCTATGAATAATGGTTAGCGAAAACAAAGTCCTTAAAATTTCAATTTTTACCACATAGCAATACCTACAGTAACCAAACCTTTCATTAGATATTATACCTTTTAGTGAGAACTTGTCGCAGTCAGAAAATCCACCCTAGAGCTTCACGGGACCGCAACGGGCCCTCACTATGGCAATCTCGTCAATGTGGGGTTCATTCCTTGACACAGGTGGGCCACAACCATACTCCCCCCTAACAAAACCGCCGCCATTCACCCTCCTATTATGCACTTTCTTCTTCTCTTCTCGCCTCTTGCCACTCACGTTTCCTCCCCATGGCATTTCCTTTACTGACTCAATCCCCACTTTTTCTTCGGTCTCCCAAGCCGGTCTATTCCA
>JABUQX010012449.1:0-2500 GCA_015478945.1 Trachelipus rathkii
CTTTAAATTACATCGGCTCGAGCCCCTAAAGGGTAAATACTCCATTTTAGGGGCTCGTTGACTCGTAAAAGTAGCCTTAAACTTTACTGATCCACTGTGCTAAAAAAAAACTAGCTCTAACTTTTACTGAAGACTGTTTAGTAACTGCCGAAAGATTATATATATATATATATATATATATATATATATATAATAACATATATATATATATATATATATATATATCATATATATATATATATATATATATATATACTATATATATATATATATATATATATATATATATATATATATATATATATATATATACTATCACGAATTAAACCAGTCTACAACTCTTTTTGGACTAAAATCAACAGTACATTGATACCTTTGCTACTGTTACATGTTGTACAAAATAAAACAATGCTAAAAAAAACTAGCAAACTCCAATCGTTTTGGCATATATGAAACAAATCCACTAAAATTCATTTCTAAACTTACTCTGACAACTCACTTAACATAACCGACGAATACAAAGTTTTGAACCAATACTGAATCCGATGTTTTGTTGACAGTGTTACAACTCAAAATATGAGAAGGTACTAGATTTTATTAAAAAAATAAAAATACCAATATTTGATGAAAAAGCAACAAATAATAAATAAGCAATAAAAACAGTAAAATTTTGCACTAAATTAGCAATAAATAATAAATAAGGAATAAAAGCAGTAAGGACCAAATGCACCAAATTGGCATCACTGGTTTTGTATTTTATCAGATCTCAAATTGGCATCACTGGTTTTGTATTTTATCAGATCTAATACAAATAATCGATTTACAACTATTCGATTTAATATTACAATATCAATGTATTGTTAAACCCCATAAAATATCGACTGGACTTAGTTTTTATTTTTGTGCTGCCGAAATGTAAAAATTAAGCCCTATATATATATATATATATATATATATATATATATATATATATATATATATATATATATATATATATATATATATATATATATATATATATAGTGTAAATCAGAAAGAGTCAAATTTGAGTTTAGTTTACTCTCAATTGATTTTATATATGAAACCTTTTTTAAGGAGTTTAGTATTATACTGGTCAGGAATTAAATCTTAGCTTTTTATAGCTAAGTTAACACATCGAGAATTTAAATAAGCTCTTTTTGAGATATTTGAGTTGGTTGACTCTTAAACAAGTTTGTCACACATGGTAACTTTTTGACAAATATTAATTCTACGTATATTGAATGACTAAGAATTTAAACTTCACGTCAGAAAATAGTTAAAATAGAAACTTTAACGTCTCAGCCCACCTTTGGGCTATTCTTTAATTATATTTTGGGGTTCTTACATCTCGGCCTCAGGGAAATCAAGTACTATTAACAAAAGCAAAAACTAATTTACATCCTGAAAGCGAAATTTGAATTAAAACAAATTTTCCGCCATTTTTTATGAATGCCAAAATAATTTTTTCTTTTCAAAATTTAATGATACAAATAAAAGGTAATAGATTATCTGCAGGTGCGCATGCGCATGATCTGTTTACTTGTGTTAAGGCGTTAGTTTTATCCCTAAAAGTGTTCAATTACATTTCAGTAAACTAAACTCAAACCGAATAGAGTTGCATATCACTCAATTAATTTACTACTTACCAAGTAAATAGAATTTATAAATCTCTGGATTTACAGTGTATATATATAATAATATATATACTTATATATATATATATATATATATATATATATATACAATATATATATATATATATATATATATATATATATATATATATATATATATATATATATATATGGAGAGAGAGAGAAGAGGAGAGAGAGAGAGAGAGAGAGAGAGAGAGAGAGAGAGAGAGAGAGAGAGAGAGAGAGAGAGAGTTGTAAAATGGAAAAGTGGTGAAAGACTGTATTACTTCCTCAACCTTCAATCTATTATTTTACCAAAACTCTGTAAATCTATTTCAATTATTTCTCGAAATATGACAGCAAATGTAACAATTGCCCACTGAATACAATATACAAAATAAAAGAAATAATACGGAAATTTCAAGAATCTTTAATATTTTTTCAAATAAAACTATAAATATTTATCATTTATTTATTATTTTCATTAATTAAACCTAGTAAACCTTTACACTTATCTCCTATTACATATATTTCATTAAATTTGCCTAGTTAAATTGTACTCTTTTATATATAACCTAACCTAACATACCATTTTAGATTTATTCCATTAAACCGATCAAGTTAAACTGTACACGTTGAATATTTTATTTTTATTTTTCATTAACCTTATTTTTAACTTTTTTTTGCTGATCGTTAACCTAACCTAACCTTAACTAACCTAACCTAACCTAACTTAATGAAAAAGGAGAAATAAGACTGTTATTAAATTTAAATTCTTCTAATATTTTGAATAATCAAAAATAAGCAAAAAATCTGCCAGTTTATCACTTTGTAATTAATTTTTC
>JABUQX010012449.1:7500-12500 GCA_015478945.1 Trachelipus rathkii
TTAAAAATTACAAATATTAAAAGTTATATTATTATATCAATTTCTTTTATCTTTCGACTTACTTTAATATTTTACATTTATGGGAAGTTCCAATATTGGAGATTTTGGACCCCATTTTAGCCACTACCTAAAAATGAACATAAAATTCTTAATTTTCAGACAACTTTGATAGGGATAAGCAAACGGCAGCTTTTTCTGACCTCTAAAACTACATTTTCGGGTGTTTTTCTGTGTCTGTTGTAGTCATTGTTTCGGCATTTTCATTTTTTCGGAACCTAATTTTTTTAAATTTTTTCGTATCAACTTCTACAATTTTTTTTAAAATGACTTTAAACTTGCAATATGAATAGATGCGTCCATTACCCACAAAATGCACGAAGTAGTTTTTAGATTTTTTTAAAATTGTGCTCATTAATTAAAAAAAAGAGTAGATTTTGAAATTCGACATTGCTGAGCACAATTTTCCAAAAATCAAAAAAACTACTTCGTGCATCTTGTGAGTAATGGAACCTTCTATGCATATTTCCAGTTTGTAGTCATTTCAAAAAAAAATTGTAGAAGTTGATACGAAAAAATGTCAAAAAATTAGGTCCTGAAAAAATGAAAATGCCGAAACAATGACTACAGACACAGAAAAACACCCGAAAATGACATTTTAGAGGTTAGAAAAGCTGCGGTTTGCTTCTTTTCCCATCAAAATTCTGAAAATTAAGAATTTTGTGTCCATTTTTAGGTAGGGGCTAAAATGGGGTCCAAAAATCTCCAATATTGGATCTTCCCTTTATGAACAATGAAAGAGAGAGAGAGAGAGAGAGAGAGGAGAGAGAGAGAGAGAGAGAGAGAGAGAGAGAGAGAGAGAGAGAGACGAGAGAGAGAGAGAGAGAGAGAGAGAGAAGAGAGAGAGAGAGAGGGAGAGAGAGAGAGAAGAGAGAGAGAGAGAGAGAGAGAGAGAGAGAGAGAGAGAGAGAGAGAGAGAGAGAGAGAGATTTAAATTCGATTTTCCAAAATGAATTGAAATCTAATTACGCTGATTGTGAATTCCAATTGAGAAAAAGTTCCTTTTTTTAACTCCAGAGTATTTGATGTAATTGAATTCATAAAAGATTCAATTAGAGTCTATTTTAGGTTTTGCTATGCATTCATTAATGAAAAGCAGCCGAGTTATTGTTTGCTTTGAATGTGAACCATTAGGGGAGAAATGAAGGGAGAAAATGTATATTTTACCCTATAGTTTAAAGATTTATTTACCTATAAACTTTAAAGCACTTAAACCCCTCACTTAATTTTTTAAAGACTTCTTTTCCCTTTTCCTATATTTAAAGATCCTCCCCCTCTCTTCCTCGATTTAACCATAATTTCTTCATTTTTAAGTGTTTTCCATCCATGACTTCTGTTCTTAATGACACCCCATTCCAAAACTAGTCTCAATTTAATTTTTGAAACTTTTCTTTTCCCTTATCTAAATTTTAAAAATGAAATGTTCTCTCTCTCTCTCTCTCTCTCTTCTCTCTCTCTCTCTTCTCTCTCTCTCTCTCTCTCTCTCTCTCCTCTCTCTCTCTCTCTTCTCTCTCTCTCTCCCTCACGCTTCTCTCTTCAATCTCTCTCTCTCTCTTCTCTCTCTCCTCTCTCTCTTCTCTCTCTCTCTCTCTCTCTCTCTCTCTCTCTTCTACCCTCCCCTCTCATCGTCTCTCTCTCTCTCTCTCCTCACATATCTATATAAAAAATAATAATAATAATAATAATAATAATAATAATAATAATAAAAATAATAATAATAATAAATAATAATAATAATAATAATAATAATAATAATAATAATAATAATAATAATAATAATAATAATAATAATAATAATAATAATAATAATAATAATAATAATAATAATAATAATAATAATAATAATAATAATGAGTTGGTTTGAAAATTTAATGTTCAAGTAGCTAATGATTACAATAAGCCATTATTTATTTAATTTTAAGTTATGACATTCTTACTACTATGTAAAATTAAACATATTATATTATTCTTTAATTGACTTTCTGAAATTATTATATTTGGCTACAAAATTTTATTTTCCTCCAAAATCTGCATCGTAACATTTTTGTAAAATGAATTTAATTAAATTTTCTTTTTATCTTGCATTCAAGGCACTCTTTTATCTTTTCTTCCTCTTTCAAAACTCTCAAAATATTCTATCTGTTATTCCTTGAATAGATAAAAGGTATAAAAAGTTTAGTGGAATTATTTTGGTTGTATCCCGATTTCATTTTATAATGTGATCTTTTTTAGTGATTTGTATATTGCAAAGATATATATTACTTATTCCTAAACACTCTTAGAAAAAAAAGGTTAAATTAGAACTCCTTTGGGTTCCCCATGTTGTCTGGTATTTAGAACCCTTTTGAGGTATCATTTGGAACCCTTTTGAATGGTTCCAAAGAGAACCATGTACAAAGGGAGGGAAAAGCAAAACAATTTTTCCATAATTAAGTTACGCATGATGTTTTAAAAACAATGTATTTTTTATTTTTAATATACTGTATGATAGCCTTATTGCGGAATAAATTTTTAAGAGATATTGCTATATAAATAAAACAGATTTCTTTCAAAATTGCTAGAACCCTTTCTTTCGTAGGGAACCTTTTTGCAAAGTGAAGAACCATGATAAAATGTGAAAAACCCTTTTTCATCATGGAGAATCCACTGGTTCTACAGGAACTCCTATTGGTTCTAAATGTAACCCTATTGAACCTTTTTTTCTAAGAGTGAAGAATTTATGTAGATATTTTGGTATTTTCTAGTTTATTAAATATTATTTGTAGATATTAATTAGCAATAGTAACGTGAGAGAGGCAAGCTCCGCAAAGAGCGATAGAAAGGAGGGGGGATATTTTGCAAGAACTAGGAATGAAAATAAACCTAGGAAAGATGGAGGTGATGATGGTGTCGAGAGTACAGGAAGGAGTGTAATTGTTGTGGATTGGCGCAAGATCGAAAGACGGAAAGGTTTAGCTATTTGGGTGTTTTGGTGAGCTCGAACGGAGATATAGCAAAGGAGATAGAGATAAGGTAAATATATTTTCGAGAGGCGTAGGAAAACTGTGAACACACATATGGAACAGACAAGTTCCTAGAAAAGTTAAAACACTGATATTTAGAAAGATAGGAAGACCAAAATTGATATGAGGTAATGATGCATGAACAAAGGGTAGAGTGGAGGCAGCAGAGAAGAGAGTTCTCAGACTGATTATATCACTAGCTAACAAAGATTTTGCGTCAAAACATTTGAAGGTCATTTTATAGGTAAGTTGTTGCCCTGATTCCGAATATGACCTCCGTTTTCCTAGATTGGCTCTAGTTTTTGAGATACAGGGTGGTCACAAAAATACATTAATAACAACAATTTATGTTAGGTTGTAACGTAATTAACAATAAAAAACACGAAAGATATATATCAAATTGTTAATGAGTAAGTAAATAAAATGCTAATAGGTCAAAACATTCAATTCAGTACAATGAAATCACAATTAATGCATTACAAATCGCTGTCTATATGATTGTCTTCTGTGTGCAGAATGTGGACAATCACGTTGAAGGCTCCAACAATAGTCTGCCATCATGTGTGTATCCCATCTTCCTTGGTATCTTTCTTCCATCACCTTGATATTTTGATGGAACCTCTCCCCTTGTTCCTCACTATAACATCCTAGATTATCCGGAAACCGACCTAAGTGACTATGTAGAAAGTGAATTTTTATGCTCATATTAGCATTCAAATTTTTGAAGTCTGAAAGCATTTTCTGTACGAGTTCTACATAGTTGGCAGATTTATGATTGCCCAAAAAGTTCTGAACAACCAAGACAAAACTTTCCAGGCAGATGCTTCAATATCAGTCATGGAATTTATGAAATTGTCATCCTTGATGATTTGGCGAATTTGAGGGCCGCTAAAGATTCCAGCTTGGAAAAATCTGCAAATATATTTGAAACATTCACCATCTTTGTCTAGAGCCCGCCTTAACAAATTGCTTCATCAGTCCCTAGTTTGATGTGGAGTGGTGGAAAATAATTTTTCCCCTGTAAACAGTGGTTCGTTAGTGATATTTGATGCACCTACAGTCATATTTTTCCTAGCAGGCCATACAACTTTTCCCAGTGGTCTTCTTTGGCCCTACTACAAACATATGAAACAAGGGTACTTAGTATATCCGCTTTGCTGCCCAAGTAAGATGTTGACCATCTTCAAATCAACACATATAGACCACTGGTGTTCATTATATCTAAGCTTCTGCAAGATCATTCTTATATTTACATATTCCTCTTTCAGTTTTGTTGAGTGACCTATTGGAATCGATGCATAACTATTGTCATTGTTCAATAAAACACACAAGCATCTCGTTGAACTATCCATAAACAATCTCCAATCTTCTGGTCGGTATTTAGGTAACCCATTTGGAGTAGGAGTCCAGGGATGTTCTACAGTATACTAGGTCTTCTTCTTCAATGAAATATGGAAGGAGTCCTCTCTTGTCCGAAAAAAGTTATTTTACCGGCCTTGAGACATTTCTTTTCACTTAGTCTAGATGCTAAAGCTCAGAATCTTCTTGCTTGGAGACTTAACTCTCGTACTAAATCACTGATTCTTCCTTGGAGAACTGTTGCTGTGTAGAAGTACTTTCTTCATATTCACAACCACTATCTGCACGTGTGCCCACCAAATCTGGATATCTTGTTCATCAGACAATGCTAGGTCTGGGAGTGTAGTGAACACTGGGATGTGGACATCGTCCGATTGATACCTTTCACATTAGCCAAACAAAAATAACAATCACTGTGGTGATTCTTTAGCTCCCGCCATACCATAGGTACACCAAATTTTAAGCCTTTTCTTCGTCCATTTTTCAACTGATGTAGATTTTCGACACACGTTTACAGACCATATGGGGAGACCAAGACTTATCTTGGTCTCTCCGAGTTTCATTTAAAAGTATGCCAGATAT
>JABUQX010012450.1:0-25000 GCA_015478945.1 Trachelipus rathkii
GAGATTATATTATATACCAGTTATATCTAGATATAGATTATATGTATATATAGGGTATAGTTAGTATTAAGGTAGTCTTTTCCATATGTTCGAATTTGATAATTATAAAGTATACTAATGATAGTACTGAGTTTAAATAATAGTTCAATGAATTATAGCTCGATCATTGAGGCGAACGGTCGGGAGTAGCGGGATAGATGAGTGTAGTTATATAGATAGTTAGTAGGTGAGGTATGAAAATGTAGTATACAATGGCAGTATTATATATATGATAGAGTAGGTGACCGCGTACAGGTAGGTATACGTAGTTATTGTAGATGATAAGGTGAAGTTAGCGGTAGATATCAAAAGGAAGTGTAGAAGAAGTAATAGTCTTATAGACTCGAGCTAGTGCGTATTGGATAAATAGGTGTTACCTTTGAAGGTCAGTGAGACAGTATTATATAGTGAGTATATAATATCGAGTACTTTATATCATAGTTATACCTATATAGTATATATATATTATATATATAAGCTACTAATAGTATATATCTAATACTGATATTATATGGCCAGCCTCTAGAAAGAGGCAAAACAATGCCATATCTCACCAAAACTTACTTACAGCTAACCCCCGCGATTAATTATAGTCGGGACGATATGGCGGGGAAAAGGAAACATTGCTGGAATCCTGCCAAATTTTACGGAGGAAACTGTAAAAAAAAAAAAAAATAAAAAAAAAAAAAAAATAAAAAAAAAAAAAAAAAAAAAAAAAAGGATCTTTTTTCTAAACTAAAAAAACTAAAAAAATGAAATACATTTGTTGAATCCCTTGTAAAATTTTGGTTAGGAAAATGTAAAAATCAAAAAAAAAAAAAAATAAAAAATTGAACAAAAATTCTATTTTTTGGGGGGAGGTGCTCGGACGTAGTATATATATCAACTATGTGGATAGTAGATGAAGGTGTAACGTATTAAAGCAAGGCAATTTTAGTGTTAGTCTAGGGGCTTCCACGAGGTCGCGGACTCGGAAACAACAAGTAAGTTGATGGCGGTGGGGTTACCGGTTATCGCATGAACGCGCTCCGTGGCAAGGGCGGAATGAGGCGGAGGGATGTGAACCCGCGACACCCAAATCACCAAGAGCGGGGGTTCCGGAAGACCCTCCCCGGAGGGGGCGCGGAAGTTAGTCTACCCCGTAGTTTCCCGCAAGGCGGACGAGACCCGGACTCTGCCAATCGTCGGGTATACCGTTGGGTATGTGCGTGGTAGTTAAAAGAAAAAGCAAATTTAATAGAGAGTCTATTTAATTTAACGAGTACACTCCGCAGCCCTGCTAAATAGGCCCTCTAATCATCTTATTAATATTAATTCAAACAATAATTTTTTTTATTTGTAATTTTTTTTGCATTGTTTCCCTATTCCAAGAATCACTACATTCAAAAATGTATTTTCTTTCTCGCTGTAGCTATTTGTAGTTTTTGAGATAGTAATTATTTTTTTTTTTTTTTTTCATTTTCGCACAATTAAAATTGGACGCAGCCTTCCAGCTAAATGATATTCATCTTATCCTGTCAGCTCGTATTGGTAGTTGTTTGAGATATTGCGGATTGTGGCTGCTTCTAGAGCGGTGCCTATATATATACTATATACTATATATTATATATTAGGTAGCATAGTATAGTTATATATATTATATATATATATATATATATTAGTATGATTTGTAGTTATTAAAGTAGGATTATATATAATATACTAGTAATATTGTATATTTATATAATATATATATATATGTTCATGTGTTTATGAATTCGATATATAGAAGTCTTATGTTTCTTTGTTCTCATAATGAACCTTAATAGGCGACTGTGGAAACCAAATGTCAAATAATGGTTTTATGTGAACAAAACTAGATGGTTTTGTTTTGATGCAATTCTTAAAGAGGGCACCTATTGAGAGGAGCGTCGCTCATCGTGCTCCTCTCCTTCGTTAGTGATACTCGACCGATTTCAAAAAAGTAAACATGGTACTTACGACGACGGCGCTCCTTACAGCCGAATTAAGCTGGTTCGCATCTCATCGGTCAACTTTATTCCTCTCGCCGACTTCTCATCAAGATCGAACGTCAACGCGCCCCTTTAGATACGCCTACATACCTTTATTATATATATATATATATATATATTATATATATATATATATATTATATTATATGATATTATACTTATATATTGTATATATATATATCATTAATATAATAATATATATATATATATAAATTGATATATAATATGAAATAATATAATAATATATAATAATATAATAAAAAATAATAATAATTTAATCAAAACTATCATCGCCAGCTTAATTTACCTTGATAGCTTCTAACCAACTTTTTTCTTTTCATGGCAATTTATTGAGGGGTCAGAACGTAGATTCATAGTTATGATAGTATAGTATAATGTATATGCATGGATAGCTGATATGTGTAAGGAGGAGAGTGCAGATAATGATTAGAGATATAGTTGATAAGGCGGGTTCATATAGTGGTTTTAATATACGTCATTAAAAAATTAAGGTATTATATAGTATATATAATAGTATTATAATATAAGTATAATTATAAGTATATATATATATATATATCGATAGGCTACAACTCCAATATATATATATATATATATATATATATAATATATATATATATATTTATATAATATATATAGTATTATTAGTTATTATATATATATTTTATATATATATATATTATATATATATAGTATATATATATTCAGCAGTTTGTAGGGGTTCGGCTTTTTTTTTGTTCGCGTTATGAGGTAACATTGCGGTTTTCTATTTGTTCTCCCATCCATTTTGAAGTAACGTTGCTTTATTTATTTCCTTCGTTTCTTTTTTTTTTTTCTTTTATCTTTCAATCGAGTTGTCTGTGAAAATTTTCGGTTCTGTAGTTTGGTTAAGAGTTCTGTGCGGTTTCTTTAATTTCCTAATTTTCAATGTATTATTATTTCAATTTTTTATTCTCTTTGTGGGAGTGGGAAAGCGGTTGATTTTCGATTCTCTTACGTACCCTTTTAATTTTAGTCGTTAACTTTTTAAAAAAAATACCATTTTTTTTTTCACTTTTGCTTATATATATATATATATATATATATCTATATATCACTATTATATACTATAACTACCTCACTCCATATATATTATAATTAATTATATATATAATATATTAATATATATATATATACTATTATATATTATTGAATATATATATATATTAATATTCAGCGATAGCATCACAACACGGGAAGCGCAGGGCCTCTCTCCCGCCGGAACTTCGGCAGGAACTCGATTTTTGGGAAGCTTTCGCGGTTCGCGGCGGGAACATAACCGGAAACTTCTACTTTTTTCCAATGTCTGTATCTTTATAAAATTTCAGCAATTGATATTGTCATATTACACTAGTTACTGATTATCGCATAAAAAATAATACGTCTGAATAAATTAGAATATACAGAGTCCGCTCCGGTAGAAGGCGGGTGTAGGTTTCTGACGCGCCCCGCGTTACTAGCGATATCGGTATCAACTGAAACCCTCTGAAGACATGGCTGGGGGATTAAATCTATTAAATTTTTACGCCTTTGTTGTAAGTGAATAAATATAGGGGCAGGGCAGGTATTGTTTATCTGTTAGTGCGGCTTAATCAATAATTGGAATAAATTGATGAAAGGCTATGCATCAAAAAACAGGTATGATTAAACATATTATTGGCTATTATATGTGGTAGGGAATATATGTACTGGTATTTTGGTTCTACAGGTATCTGAAAATGGAGCACAAAAAGTTTTTTAGTTTTTTAATTGGAAAATATCAATTAATACAAACCTTTAAAAAATTTGAAGATAAAAGTTGTTTTTATATCAGCTTTGACTAAAATGACCTGAGGACTGTAAATGATAATCAATTTTATAGTCTTAGGCCGCAGTTGAGCACGAAAAATAGTTTCCTTCAAATTGTAATGAAGTTGAAGGTTGTAAGAGATGAAAGCAGTCGCAAAATCGCTGTAGGGTGTATTGCTGCTTTTTTTGAGGGTCAATAAATCGTTATCGGGTAATTGACGCTTTTGCCTTTTTAGGTCACCTTTTATTTATTTATTATGTTCTTCTTTTTTTTGTTTCTATTCCTTTTATTTCAATTAATTCTTCTCTGTTAACATATGTATTTTATTATGTTTTATTTTAATTTTTGTTGGGGGAAATTTGTAATTATTAATTTTGTATCATTTTAACATATGGCTACTTACAGGAATTTCGTGGAATAGGTCTTAAGTTTGTTTGTAATTTTGTAATTTATAATTTTCTTTTGCATTATCTTTTGTTGCCAAAACGCGAGGTAGTAGCGAAGATCGGGCTGTCATAGACTGACGCGTTCTAAAACCGAGGGGACGACTGGTGATGTGAACCAATATCTATGATAAAATGACTTCGACTGCGTTGAGTCTGAGTCAAGTGGCAATCTGAGCGCTTGGGTACTTGATCGAAAATCTATTAAATATGAAACAACTAGTTTCACACTGCGAACGGTAGCTCTTAAGACTACTCTAGAACGGGGTTGGGGATACTTTTTTAAATTTTATATTGAAGATTCTGTTTATTACTTTTTTTATTTTTTTTAGACATTGCTTATTTTAAGTTAATTATTAGTTTTTTATAAATTAGCTTATAATGCCTAATTCGATTGCCTAAATCTAGATAAATAGTTTGTAACGATATAATTATTTAGTTTAATTTAAGGCCTACTTATGGTTATATATGTTATTCTATATTAATTGTGATATATATATATATAGTATATATATATATAGTATAGTATATATGAATATATATATATATAGTATATTATATATATAATATATCATATATATAGTAATAGTATAGTTTTTTTTTTTATATTACTGGTGATAATAGTCTCAGTACTCTGATTTTATTATCTTCTCTTTATTAAAAATGACTTGAACCTACATTGATGAAGAGAGGTACCAATAGATGATATAAATAACTTATCATTAATTAGGTAATAGCTGATTAATTAATTATCAATTTAGAAAAAAAGAGAATCTAAAGAGATGCGCTAAGGAATTTATAAATCGACAGCTTACCGGACTCGCTTCCGTTAAAAAATCAGTTGCATTTAAATATTGACTTTTTTGTGCCATCCTGCTCTAGGAAGAAATCGTTAGACCGTGGGATAAATATAAATTTGTACGAGGGTTATCTATTATTGATTATTATTTTATTATTATTATTATTTTATTATTATTTATTTATTATTATTATTTATTATTATTATTATTATTATTATTCAAGAAAATTTTAACTTTAAAGTAGAAACTGCTTACAAAACAAAATATTTAGCTACTGTTTGCAAAAATTTTAAAATTTTTAAACAAGATTCCATTAATTTTTTTACTTAAAATGAATTTATTTGAATTTTGAACTGCTTTGTGGTGTAGGAATAAGTTTGCTTTCCGCCATTGTTTGGTGGAAGTTAAACCGTCATCTCCTTATCTCAACTGACGTTACCACGGCTGCTTCTTAAAAAACTTTTTTAAACTTTGAAGCCCGTAGAACTTCTATAAGCGAAGTTCCGCTTTCTCCAGAACCCGAATGCAGCTCGGGCGGCCACACAGCGCGCACATGCAATTGTTTCCAAGTCCCGTTTGCGCTCGCACTTCTAACGTCACGGTAACGTCCCAGTCTGGGCCCGTTGTTAAATCCATCGGACTTTCGGGGGAAATCTAATAAACGGGAGCGCGCTGCGCGAAGATACTTTGTTTTACAAACAAACAAATCTTTTTAGCGGTTATATGGAAATCGGCTTGCCAAAATTTTTGAAATATTTTCGAGTTAACATATCTTAATGTTAGGATACTGAATATATCGTTCATTCTCATAAATGAGATACATAGTATAGTATAAGAAGTCCATGGGCGGCGAACGCGCAGGATTTGCACTTTTAGGGGGGTGGCAAAGGTTGACGTGATATATATATATATATATTATATATTTATATATATATATATTATATATAGTATAATAAATTAGGGGTTGATATATTAGGTATATAAGTATATATTTATATATATATATGCACTATACTACTCAATATAGTTGAAAGTATAGAGAATCGAGAGGGAGTAATGTTCCCACACGCTTGTACGCCACACTGGGAACAGATTTGGATGGGTAGGAAAGCGTCAACGGTTGCTATTGCTGGTAAAACCTTCGAAAAGGAAACTAGTTATTTGACTCTTTTTCTGGGGACATTTAACCTTGGGTAGCTGATTAGACGATTATTCACTAAAGATTAATAAAGATTGCCGGTAAGTGACATGGATAAATTAAAGATTAATAAAGGATTTGTTTATTAACATCAGAAATCATAGATAATTAACGGGCATTTCACAACCAACAAAGAAAAACAGTGCGGGACAGGTTTTGATCAGGTTGGATCTTGCGAAGAGAAATCGCGGTGGGGAATCTGCGGCGCGTTACAAGCAATCGGTTACCACAGTTACTGACTAATAATTCCAAACGAGCAATCCAAGCGTCGAAAGAATCCGTCAAGCTAGAACTTCAGACAGGAATTGGAGCTAGACTAAATTGTTGAGTGTGTGCTTAGGCCGCTGCCAACTTCGTTAGTTAGCGCTAGACTAATGACAGGTATATCTGGCAGACCAGATCCGTCACTAGACTGACAGTAACCGCCGTTCGTTGAAGCTTTAAAACACATACCGTTGCGGTCGGCTAGGGCCTTCCAAAGAGTCTCGTATTAGCTAGAACTAATCAGGTATATTCTGGCTAGACCAGTGAATTCTCAGGGCTAAACTGGACAATGGTAATCGTTCGTTGACTAGCTCACGTTGCGGTCGGCTAGGCTTCAAAAGTTCGTATTAGCTAGACTAATACAGGTGTATCTGGCTAGACCTGATCTATCAGCTAGACTGATAGTACCCTCGTTGAGCTAGACTCACGTTGCGGGTCTGCTAGGCTTCCAAGATTCCGTCTCAGCTAGACTACATACGGGTATCTGGCTTCAGACGCAGATCTCTATAGCTAGACTGACATACAGGAGGCGATGACTGCATATCGAAATCTAGCCTTGCAACTGGACTTAATAAGCTTGTTGGCGAAGAGCGCAGCCACATGCCTCGCTTCAAAAACCAAAATACTACGTTACTAAGGGCTCAGACTCAAGATACGTAAAGCTAGACTTTTCATTTAGTTTCTTGGCTAGACGGAAGAGAGGAAGCAAGCTTCCAGGTTGCTTAAATAATGGCTGGAAATCAACCTATATATAACTGCTTTTCATGTAATTAATATTTATCTTATAAATGTCATACAAAATATTTTATTAACAATACAATTATTAAATGAAGAAAAATTTGCTAACTTAAAATATAATAATAATAATAATAATAATAATAATAATAATAATAATAATAATAATAATAATAATAATAATAATAATAATAAAAATAATAATAATAATAATATCTAGAAGATTATAAGAGAAAAGAAATGAGAAGAATGAAAGTCAATTACGTCACAAAAGTTAGTATACATACATTAAACTAGTGAAATTTTGAGTTAAGTAATGAGATGATTTTAAGTGAATGGAAGCATTGAGATTCTGACAATGTTTTGAGACTCCAAAATTAATACCCAAGTAAGAAATTCATATTTTCTTAATGATAAATTACTTTTTTTTTTTTAATATCATAAAAACGTTAATTATTTTATATACATGTGGAACAGTGAAGAACTCCAAAGTTTCTATCTCTGAAAAAGCAAATAAAATACCCCATTGTCGTATGAAAATTTAAATGGGTGAAAATCGGTTGGGAGAACAGTAGCAGAAGTACAATATTACTATAGTAGGAAGATAGATTTTAAGCCATAAAACATTAAGTTAGAAGATTCGAGATTTTCAGGACTTATCGCGTAAATGTTAATATTTACGTAGGCACATACTCTACAATTCATACTGAAATTATGAAAAGTTTATAGTTGGATATTCTAAAAGAGTTAGAGAATGAATCCTTAGCTATCTGGGTCTCAGACAAGAACAAAGGTTTAGGAAGAGAGTTAGAGAGGTGGTATTCAATGTATTCGGAGTCTTAGCGTAAATCAAGGATATTGGTAAAGTCTGTAGAAAACCCACGCTTTCGAGAATCTGTCATATCGCGAACACAAAATCACGAGAAAAAAAGCACACACACACAGACAAACAAAAGGTAAAAACAGAACTATTCTTATACTGAAACCTAATTTTAAAATGCTAAAATTAAATTAATTAAAAATCATAAATTTTGAAACGTGTAAAAATAGCTGAACAAACACAACCAACTTTAGTAAGTAGTATGAAGATAAAATCATGTATAAAATATGATAATCATACCATGTTGGACCCCTCACATGAAAGGGCAACTGGCAATGAAATCGCCGACAGAGGCCAAGATGGCCGCCTCTTCTTTTCGGAGCTGTTCCAGGTACCTCCTGATTATTATCCTGCTCTCGGACAAGGCTTCCGGTCTTATTGGCTAGAGTGCTGAACGAGTGATCAGCGGGGAGCGAAACTTAGAAATATAAAGCCGATCATTGTTGAGTGGTTTTCCACCCACCGGACGAGCGCTTACCGAGTTGATACTTGCACGTCGTACTGTCACACATATACTCACAGCCATAAATGTACGGGAAACGCTCTCATCTGCAAATTTTGCGTCGAATACCAATCTTGTTCCATATCTTCATTGATTGGTCCCATCTGGACCCTATGCGTCGTCATTTTCTACTTTAATGGTCCATAACACCTTCTAAGGTTTATCCCATATCTTTAAGTAACCACTATTTTTCGTATTTCAAGAATGAATTATCTTTACAACATCGTGATTTTTTATGGAATATTAAGGATATTTATAATGTAAGGAATCGTTTTTATTTATTTTTATTCTTGACCTTTCTCAAATTTCACCTCAATTTTCTTTCTTTTGACATTTTTAAATAAATATAACCAAGGACACACCATGGAGTTGATTATTCACAGTGTGGGTGCTTTTTGTTGGCGGGGGTGGGGGTTGGTACATTACAAAAAAACATAAAAAATAAAAAATAAAAAGTATAAGGGTTGTTAAAATAAATCTTAAATGGTTTTAAATACTACATACAGTATATCAATGGAAAGCGATGCTCTTATATATATATATATATTATATATATATATATAATATATAATTATGTATATAATATATTATAGTTATATATATATATATATTTATATATTTATATAATAGCAATATACTATATATTTATAGGTTAAGTTAAATTTTTTTCAAAAAAAATAAAATTTACTTCAAATTTTGTATTATTTTTGACGCGAAGGATCTTCATCTACTTTTGGTTGATCTGTCAGAGAATTAATATATTAATACATTTTTATACAAAGAAAGTTAAGTATATTTTATTTAACAAACACGCTTATATATATATTATTTATATATATATATATCTATTTACCATTGTTATATTATATTATATATTAATATATATATATATAAAATTTATTCTTTCAAAATCGTAGACAGTAATATATATATTATATATATTATATAATATATTATTTAAATTATTTTTAAATATTTATTATAATATTTTTTTAATATTCATTTATCTTTCAGTTTTTTCTTCTATATATTTATTATATAATATATTTATATATAATAAATATATATTATAAATATATATATACAAAATATTTATTATTAATATATTATTTAAATTATTTTTAATTTATATATATATATTTTTTTATGCCGATTGATTTGGATTTGGTTTGCTTATGCTTATGCCTCGCTGGATCATGATTGTGATAAAGGGGTGAGTCTCGAGACGGGATAGAGTTATATTCACTTCTGAACACAATTAACAGGTATTTTGATGAAAAAAGGATCTGTGTTAAATATTTTTCAGACAATCCCCAAGATTCTTTTCTTTCCTTCTCTCTTCTCTCTCTTTTTTTTCTCCTGTGCTCTATTCTCTTACCTTTTTTTCCTCTTATTCTCTAGTCTCTATCTTTCTCTTTCCTCTTTGTCTTTTTCTTCTCTATTTTCTTTTTTCTTCTTCTTTTTCTCTCTTCTTTATCTCTCTCTATTCTCCTTCTCTAGAAGGCCTCTTTTAATTAATTAATATAAATTAATTAATCTAATTTATTTCTATAAAGTAATAATTTATAAATATCTATTATATATATTATAGTATTATATTATTAATATATTATAATATAATTAATATATATATATATATATATAATATATGTATATAGCGATACTGGCGTATCGGTATTTTTTTTGGCAGAAAAAATCTTCTTTATATATATAATATATATATTATATATATAAGTATATACTATAATTTATATATATATATATATATAATATATAATATATATATATATATATATAATATATAATAAAATATATAATTATATATATATTATTATATATATAGTATATATAATTATATTGGTATGATATATATATTAAAAATTTTAAGAAAAATGGGAATGAATTTATATAAATCACTAAATATCTTTACTAATTGTTAGCTTTATCGCGGGCATGAGAGTGAGCAAATCGAGATAAATCTTCAGTTTTTATGTCAATAATTCGATGTATGTAGAGGAGAGCAAGTCTCAAAATAAGCCTTTCTTTAAGTCAAATTTTCTGAAGTAAAATCTTAACGTGAGTCATAAAAAAAAAGGTGCTTCCCATCTAATTTGCTTGCGAAAACTGGGATAGAAATTGGCAGTATTTGTACACCCACAAGATGTAGAATCATTTGTAGAGAGTTTTGTGAACTTCGAACAGAAAACTAGCTGCGTGTTGTATTGGGTCGTTTTTTGACGAATCTTTGTGTGATGCCAATTTTCAATTCCGAATAATTCCATTCTGTGCTTTACTAAGACTCACCCTCAATTTGTAATTTGAGTAATGGGATTGAAAAATGTTACATTTACTATCACAATGGATTGTAAAATCTTACTTTTAATCATATTGGACAAAAGTAAAGAGACATAATTTGTATTTAATGGATTTAAAAAATTACTCTCTTATGCTGATATTAATTCATAACCAAAAATGGTATAAAAATGATGTGCGATACATAAGTTGTGGCGGAATGTAGAAGGTTTTGGGTCTTTTTTTGAATCTGGTTTAATTTTGGTAGCAGCAATTTCAATAGAACCGCCCAAGCTCAGATTCAGATGCGCTTCAACATTCTTCAAAAAATTGCTGAAACTCTTCTAGTTTTGCATTTTCTCTGATGGCTTCGTTTATCTTTATAAACACTGTCGCTTCATTATATCCCTCCAAATCAGTAACCGTGGTGTTTTGCAATCGTTTCTTGAAAAAAATTATATGTTAACTGTTAATAAGGGTGTTTAAAAAACAAAAAGGAAACAGAAAAGAATGCACGTGTAAAATATTGTTAGATAAGGCACTTTTGTTTTGATGGAATTCTACAACATTACATTGTTTTTATTTGTTCTAAAGCTGCTATATGGTTTATCATCTCTTTAAATAACAAAACCGATTCTTTCGTAGGCTCCAGCGAGTTTCGCAAAATTTTTTAATCTTTTCTTATATGACTTCTTCTTGCCTACTCTTAGGAATAAGTTTTCATTTTTTCCTTTTTTCCTTTCAAAATTTTGTCCTCTTAGAGGGCAACATTACAGAAAAAACGTACATACTTCTGGGGGGAATTATTCCGAAATTGGCAACTTCGAATATTCTGAACTTTAAGGAAAGGAAGCGTATATGTGAGTGTTAGGGATGGCGGCCGATATATAAAAGAAAAGTATTGATATATGGATATATCGATTTTTTAATAAAATAAATATCAAATTGCTCTCGATACTATCGGTAAAAAAAATAAATATCGTATATCGGATTAAAAAAAATAATCGTTTATATATTATATATATATATATATATATATATAATATATATTATTATATATTCATATATATTATATAATATATTGTATATATATATTTATATATTATATATATTATATATATATAATATATATATTATTATATCATATGTATAATATATTATAATTATATTATAATAGTATTATATATATAATAAGTTATTATATATATTATATATATATCTATATATATATATATATATAATATATATATTTATCTTATAATATATTATAGATATATATATATATATATTTAGAGGAGAGAGAGAGGAGAGAGCGAGAGAGAGAGAGAGGAGAGGAAGAAGAGATGGTAAATGTTTTAATGATAATACTTTTTTTTTTTTTTTGGACTAAAAGTCTGAAATTCGAATTTAGTAAGTCATAATTACACTTACGGATCTTGTTAAATAAAAATAATAAATTTTATTAAACAGTGACTTTTCAATATTATTAAATGTAAAAATATATAGGGCCTATAAAATGTTTCTAATATATATATATATATAATTATATTATATAATATATATATATATATATATCAATATATATTTATATATTAATATATCTATATATCTATATAATAATATATTATTGATTATTTACTATATATATATTTACAGTTGTAACCACCACTGGCCAAGAGCCCTATTCCTATATATATATATATATATATAGTATATCATTATATATATATTTATATATATATATCTATTAATATATTATATAATATTTAAAAATTAAATTCTTAAATGGCTCTTTCGCGAATTATACTAAAGAGAATGTAAAAGAAGATGCCAAGGCAACATTATAAACAATTTTATACTCTAAACACAAAAACACCCAATTCTCTCCGCTATTTCTATTGGGACGCACGAAGAGTTCCCCCTTTTTACTTAATTGAAAAAATTATACACTTTGGTTGCCATTTTACATGATCTTTTTGATATTTATTATGTAATATTTTCAATTACGTTTCAACCAATTTTTTGCAAATGAGTGATTAAATTACGTAATTTTATGAAATTTGTAAAAGATCGATGCTTCTATATAATATAACTCGGTCGTGCCTAAGAATGATACTACTTCGAGTTAGGCAAGTCTCCCTCCACTATGACGAACGCATATATTTAGATGATTCAATATATATATATATATATTATTATATAAATTATATAATAATTCTATATAATATTATATATATATTATATATATATTGCCCTTTTTTTTTAAGTAAACCTATCATGAACCCCAAATTAGCCAGTGGGAGGGGGTTTTTAAACAATAGCGAGGATGAAAGCTTCGAGTTAAAAGTAGAAATCTTTAAAGCATATAAACTTAGAACATTTCTAAATTTCAGATTAAATTAAAATTTAATTAAGATTTAACCTTAACATCAAACTAGTATTGTCCTGTATATATGTAATAGACCTTCCAATTAATTTTTTATAACTTTTCTAATTTGAAAGTAAAAGAGGTAATTTTTCTATTGTTGAACATTGTTTCTTTTTTTTTTGTTTTTCCTTACAGTTTTGAAATCTTGTTTTTGTTTTTTTCTTCCCTCTCACTTCATCTTTTCAATTCTTGTACTATCAAAGACCTCCTTCCTCCTCCTCCCTCCTCCTCAGTCAGACAAATGTTCCAATCATCCAAACGTGCCTGAAAATATACACACATTTTGCTTAAATGTTATTTTTTAGGAAAAAGAGAATAGGCTTAAATTTTTTAAATTTCTAGAAGTAAAAAAAAAAATTGATCGAGTCGATACTGAAATAAATTCGATATATCGATATATCGGCTTAAAAAATAATGTCATCGGATATTTTTTTTTTTTCAATACTAAAATCGAAAAAATTATCATACAATATCGATATTATATGGCCTCTTGCGGCATCCTAATTGTGAGGCATAAATTTCTAAGCAATGCTAAAAGGCAGCGCAGTAATAAAATAGCTTTGTGACATTTTTTATCTGTATTACTCTCTGAACATCCTCGAACTCGAACTCAACTGTCAATTGCTGTTGCAATACGTCATAATCCCGTGTCTCTTAGATTATTAAATAATCCAAACCAAGTTCTGTTAATATATTATAATCTATTATTTTAATAACTTTTCCTTAAAATTTAGGGTAATATTACTGGTGATTAAAATTTACAATATAATTAACTTTTGAAAATATAATGCAATTTAATAAAATTATTAAAATTTTAAATTCATTTGAAATCGTATTGTGTCGCACTAATATTTTACCAAAACTACCGAGAAGAGAAAAAAAATTGAAATTTTATCTTAATGTCTTTTGGGTTAATATATTTAACCTCAAGCATTAAATTTAAACCTTAATTGCAAACCATTCAATATCAAATATATATCTTTTAAGAAACCACAATGGAAGACAAATTGGCCATAAATTTTTCTTTAAATTTTTCCATCTATTAGACCTTTGGGAGCAACATCCATCTACTGTGAAATTTTCCAAAAATGGTTAAAATTATTTTAAATATTACACACTTTTGTAAATTTGTAAATTTTTAAAGCCGATTCAAATGACGTAATATCACACGTTGATATGCGTTAGATATAATTTAATTTCCTCAAAGATATAGGTCAATAATTAATTCTTTAAAGGGAGTCCAACATCCATAAAAAAGGAAATTTTGGGTTTACCAAGAAGAGAAATTGAAACTGGTACTTAAATTATATAAGATGTCTGCATTAAAAAATAGTGCCTAGGCGCCTACGCAAGCGCTAATTAATGCGACAAAATGCGGCTACGATGCCATGGGATTATCTCGACGTGCAGCAAAGCAAAAAGCAGTTTATTAGGAACAGTAAAGTACTTAAGAATGCTTGTGATGTCAATAACGCGCTTCGTTTCGATGATCTTAAAATGGAATTTGTCCTATTCACAGAGAATTCGATATTCTTACTCCCGTTTTTTTTTTTTGGACAGTCGCATGAAATTACTGTGTATGTAACTATCTCATCCATTATTATCCGGAATATTTTCGCGCAGGCAGAAGCTGCATGGGAAGTCTTATCCCAATAGTGGGTCAGGTAAATTTTCTAAGGTCACACTTAAGACGCGCGGGAATTTTTATGACCATGAGGGAAAAATCACATATAAAAGAGAAAATTTTAAGTTTAGTTAAGCTAAGGTTGCGTTTGATTATGTTGCACGATTTTAAGCCTAGTTAAGCTAAGTTAATGATTCTTTGTGTTTTATGATCTTAATAAGGGGAGGATTCAATATTTGGCTCGTGCTACGCCCAATTTTCACCCTCCCCTAAAAATAGACATAAAATTCGGAATTATTAGGCGATTTTGACGCTATAAACACCAAACTTGAGCTTTTTTTGCCCTCTAAAGCGTTCTTTTCCCGTGGTTTTCGGTGTCTGTAGTAATTCTTTCAAAATTTTCAATTTTTCAAAACCCATGTTTTTGACATTCTTCGTATCAACTTCCAGATTTCTTTCCGAAATGACTTCAAACTAGAAATATGCATAGATGGGTCCATTACTTACAATAGTCACATAGAAATTTTTCGATTTTTCAAGTTTAGTGCTCAGCGTTGTCCAATTTCCAAACCCACTTTTTTATTATTTGAAATGAAAAATTGCGATAATTTTTTTTCCTGTTCCGGCGAAGTGAATGAAATTTTCAGGGCAAATGTAGTCAGGGGAGAGGCACATTTACTTAGATAATTTCTTTCTATATGCATTAGTTTTGGATTTGTTCTTGGAACAAATTTTCAAAAAAAAAAATTTTTTCTAAATTTTTTAAAAAATTTCTTTTGAGTATACAAAGATATTATTTAAGTAAAAAATATGTATCTCGCCCGACTATACAAGTGCTGAAAATTTGATGTTGATCGGATAAGTAGAAAAAAATATATATATATCAATATTTCACTTTTTGGAGCGATTAAATTTTTAAAAAAGTGAAATATTGATATTTCTTTCTATCTATCAGATCAACATTAAATTTTCAGGGCTTGTATAGTTGGACAAGATACATCTTTTTTACTTATATAATTTTTTTGTATACTCAAAAGAAAATTTTTAAAAAATTTCCCAAATTTTTTTTTTTTTAAATTTGTTCCAAGAACAAATCCCTAACTAATACATATAGAAAGAAATTATCTAAGTAAAAAATGTGCCTATCCCCCGACCAAATATGCCTTGAAAATTTCATCCACTTCGCCCGAACAGGAAAAAAATTATAGTAATTTTTCATTTCAAAATCCAAAAAAAGTGGGTTTGGAAATTGGACAACGCTGAGCACAAAATTAAAAAAATCGAAAAAATTCTATGTGACTATTGTAAGTAATGGACCCATCTATGCATATTTCAAGTTTGAAGTCATTTCGGAAAAAATTCTTACTTAATACTTAATTTAGAGATAGATTTGACTTTGCTTTCTTTAAATGAACTTGTTAAAAATGAAATTAATGCTGTTCATTTTTTCCAAAAATATTAAATAATTCCAAAGTTTATGAACTATTCAAAAGGGCTTGGAATGAAAATTGAGCCTAAGCATAATTCATTTTATTGGGTTTGTTCCAAAAAAGAATGCAGGGTAGGAATCTCCCTGAGAACCAACACATGGCTTCAAGACATAAATTTATCTTTCAAATAATATTGATTTTTGTTTACTCATGGAGCCAGGATATGACTACTTCTACATTTTGTAAAGGAGAATTAAAACTTTCTCGTGTCTCTGCTGTAAAATGTAATCTTTTACTGAGACAGGTTCGTTTATATATATATATAATATATTATATATAATATCATATATATATATATATATATATATATTATATATATATAATATATAATATATATATAAACCTATATATATATTATATTATATATAATATAATATATATATATATATATAATATATATTAACTTTGTCCTGAAAGGAAGTAAATCACGATTATAGTCAAACCGATCGATGTAATCGAATTTTTTCGATTAATTTCAAGCAATAGGGCGTTTCAGAGTTTACTAAAAACATTTTTTTTTACTAAAGAATCCCCAAGGGTATAAATCGCAAAGATGGAAAAGAGTCAGGGTCTCTTCGGCCTCAGCATGGACGAGGGGGGGACTCGTCCCCTCTGTCCACCACTCGGCTCGAGCCTTTAAAAAAAATAAAATAAAAAAAATTAAAAATTAAAATGCAGCTTTGGCAACTCTTGCGCTCTATCTTGTGGTAACTCTCGGGCTCTTTCTATTGGAGTTTTAGCTAACACGTGACACTGCAGGGGTTCGGTAGCGTTCGTCGATTTTCGATATCATGTCCTTTTATGTAACATGATGGTTAAGCACATGTATTATATATATATATAATCATTATATTATTAATATAGGTATATATCACTATATAATATATATATAATAGTATAATATATATATATATATATATATATATATACTATATATTATTATATATATATATATATATATATATATTAATATATATATTGTATAATATAATATATATATATAATAATATATATATATTAATATATAAATATATATTATATATTATGGAATTATTTATAGCACTAATAAATAGATAAGGAGAAAGAAAGTAGTAAATTACAGTTAAAAAACGTAGAAGAAAAAGATTGAAGTAAACATAAATACAAAATACAAATTCAATCGGTGAGTAATAGAGGACATTAACTATAGAAATCTCATGTAAACTAAGATTGAAAGCAAATGTTTCATATAACATTGAGAATACTCTAAAACAAATATGATGTATATATATTTAAATTATATATATATATATTAATATATATAATATATAATAATATATATATTCTATTATATATATATATTAATATATATTATACTATATATAAATAATAGTTTTTCTATATAATGCTAGCATGATATAGGTGTGGATATTGGTTGAAATATATGTTGTTTTATATCTTAGTTACTATATATATAATTAAATATTATATTATATATTAATATTAATATAATTTATTATATATGATATATATACATATATATAATATATATACTATATAATATATTATATATAATAAATATAATATTATATATATTAATAAGTATAATATTAATAATATATATATATAATTAATTATAATTTTACAATCATGTATCTATTAATATTTTTACTATGGTATAGGTTGTTCGGTCCTATTTTTAAAAAGATATATATTATATACAATCATTATTATTATAGTTATTATAATATATAAATACTATATTTATATATATATCTATATAATATATATTATATATATTAATATATATAATATATATATATAAATTATATATTATATATATATATAATTATAATGCTTATATATTATTATATATATATAATACATCTATATATTAATAAATATATATTATAATATTATATATATATATATTATATATATATATATATAACAACTTTATTTCATATATATTTTCGTCTCAAAAATTGAGCATGTGGCTATCTCTAATATCTTTTAATTTCGACGTTCCATACTTTAAAATATGATTTCTACAAGTAACATATAAATAATATAACTACTTTTACTTATTCTACTTCTATTTACATTAGAACAGGTTTCCCAATTTTTTTTAAAGAATCTTACTACTTCTTCCGAGAGTTTGACATCTTCTCTTCTTCTGTTTACGAAATTTCAATGTACACAACACGGTGTGGTTGGGTACCTCTCATACAAACATGGTGGAGAAGAGAGCAATTAATTCTGTCCTCTTAATTATCTAGAATAGGGTGTTAGGTGATTAAGGAACCTTCATGTATTACATATCTTTCTAACATTCTTGAACACTCATGGGTTTTGACTAATTTTTCACCACTTGTTCTTTTCGCTATAGATACGAAACGTTCCCTTTACCAATTCCACTATTGCTAATTCTGACTACAATATCTTAGTTTTTATTTTCAAATACTTCCATCCAATATCTCTACCTTACCTTAAGCTTGTCTTCTGTCATTTTGATTGGATTAATTTCAAGGATTTCAAATATTGTACCTAAGTTATTATTCTTTGAGTGAATCATCCTTTTACTGTCTCTGCACATAAACAATAAGTGTCGAGAGTGAAAATGATCTTCTGTCACTCTTGCCATTTTCTATCAGTTCTAGAATCGATTGTATGTTGAAATTAAACTCTTAACTAAACCTAACGAGTCCTTCTTCTAACTTGAAATGATGCGTAAACTATACTTAAACTTTTATATCTATTGATAGAATAATTAAAATTTACCTAGATACTTCAAGTTTATAAAATAAAAAAACTTACTTCATATATCTTATCTGGAAATACATTTTTGCTTACTATATTTCCCTCATTGATGAATAAATATTGCCAGAGCCTACTTTAATACTAGTAAGGTAAATCGTAAATACAAGAAAAGTACAATTATATGGCGCAAGGTTTAAAATCCAAATTATTCGATCTTCCTCTCTTTGTTCAATTAATATGTCTTGTAACTCTCGTAATCGACCGCAGTCTTGTAATCTATGTTTTTGGAATTTCATTGCAACTCTAAACCGTTCAATGATTGACCAGTAGAGGTGATACAAGATATGACTCCGACCCATGGGATTCTGGGATCGGTGAATATAAACACAGAGAGTGTAAATTTAAGCTTATCCCCATCGAAATTCAAGTATTATATCTGTGACTCTTACACTACTAACACTTTGCATTTGGAAGTTTCCCAGGGTAGTCTCCTGTTCTGAACCAGCTAACCCATCGCCTACCACATAGCTCTCACCCTGTGTCTAAATAAATTGGATTCAAGTATACGTAATTTTTGAATGTCCTACCTGCCGCTTTACCCCGTCATTTCCATATCATTCTTTCTCGAGGTAGTATGCGACACTCCTTTCGGTAACAGCTATGAAGGTAATGTGACTGGCTATGAGATTACACCAGTATTTTCCTTCGAACACTACCCAATCTCTTGAGTCTCTTTTTTTATTATTTTTTTTTTTTTTTAAGATAAGGTTTCGCATTTTCAGAACCCAAAGCAATTAACAGCTTTATGTTAAGAGGTTTGAGTTTAAGCTCTCTTTATTCGAACTTTTTGGTTCATTCGAGACTAATGATGTTCTTTCAAATCGTTCCATATCGGTTGTTGTCGACGGAATATAATCCTTCTCGAGTTACCTTAAAGCCAGTTAACCTATATGGCGTTCGTAATTCCTAAAGGGGGGCGACAAGTTTTATTTTTTTTGTCTGCTTTTTCCTCCCGGGAGAATTATTCGAACCATTGACAAGCCTTACTTTGTTGCTGGATCCTGATATTTGATATAATCGAGACCTTTCGCAATCATCTACGTATGTAGTACTTCAAAACTATTTCATTTCCTAGCTCGATGACTCGAGATAAGATTGAGGAGTCGCAAATTTGAACCTCCATTCCTCAACTTCTATCTTTCCGACGGGCTTCTAATATACACTGTGGATTTCATACTAAGAGAACTGTATAATACATTAGCGGAAAATCTTATTATAGCCTATCATGACTGGTTTTCAAGGTCTGGTTTCTTTAAATTTGTGAATTGCAACTTTTTTTAAACTAAATTCCTAAAAATCTTCTCCAGCATTTCGTCCAACTTCTTATCTTTCCGCTCTACTTCTTCCTTAATTCAATTTCGCTAGATAACAGATCAGTTATATATTCTATATAGACTTAAGATAGTATTCACGATCATATATATATTGGAGCCGCTATATAGGGCCAAGTAAAAAATAAGAATGCATTTAAGATTCACCATCACGGCTAGACTCAATCTCCCGTGCGCCATGCCACATGGTGCTTAAAAAAGATGGGAAGGTATTAGAACTTTCTATTACTTCAACTCCAATAAAATCTCAAATGGTACTGAAGAATTTAACTGTCCCCTCCATCTGCTCCTATCGGAATAATTTATCCTAACATAGAGGGGTACGGACCTCTAAATACTACCCCATCGCACCAGTCTGTATGTTTGTGAATGAGTGAATGTCAAACCATTTATTTATCGCGGACCAAAATAACTCATCATATTGCTATCCGAGCTTTTTCCAACTGAGCTCCAACCACAATCAAGAGTCGTCTAACAAACCTACCATGCTTGGACGTTATATTTCATTCTACAATAAAAAGTGGTAGACGACATCAAACCTTCTAGTATCCTACCTTCGGAGATTTTCAATTTAGATAAGGCGTAAGTTCACTCGATAAAAAGTATATTTAAATCATAACGGTCATAACCCCATTTATTTGAATAGACTGTCAAAGTTGCCATCTCTTTATCCCATATTGCTCCAACCATAAGAGTCGTCAACCTACCTGCTCTCTATTTATTTTCTTATAACGTAATATTAATTGGAAACAGAAAAGACAATCTAAAGAAACCAGAATAAGCAAATAAAAACACTATTCATACCATTCATTCTGCGAACACCAGGCTGTCCTACGCTCTGGTCTAATCCCTCGTATAATTTATATTGGTAGTAGTGTAATACTGAACGATTAATCGCAAATTCACATAAGTGTAAAATAAAGAAACGAAATTAAAGCATAGACACTTTAGATAAGTGGGATTGAACATTGTATCCTATTTTGCAGATGAACTTTTAAAATTCTGGCACCAGTAAAAATATGAGTTATGGAAGAGAGAAGCGAACAGAACTCGAGAAAGGATGGACAGAATGCCTAGACAAAAATGGTCAATACAAAAGCGACGATACATGAACACTTCCCTGAGACCTACCGAACCACCTTGCTGATAGCAGACATTAACGGCGGTAAAATGAGGATGTAAGCGTTCAAATCGCCTCTTATTACACCATCATTTGCGACCCCATCGCCTCACAAGGGGTGTCGTATATTCACATGAAGTTTGTGTAGATATTGGGAAATAAATTATTGTTCTTAGAAGTTTTTCTTCCTTTCCAGACACTTTAATTCTGTGGATTTTCTTTCAATCTTCTTGTAATTTCTTTTTCCTTTTGACTTTTTTATATTGATTCACCAGATTTTAACATCGAGATATTAAATCCAAACACACACACAGCTTTGTGACCTTCTTTTTTATTTTAATTTCTTTATTCTATAAATGTTCCTGATTATAATGATAGTAATTTACCCCTGAGTTGGTTGCATATTTATTCTACATATTATATATCCAATATATATTATATATATTATAATATATATTATATATATATATATATAATATATAATATATTATATATATATATATTATATATATATATTATTGATATACTACTTTTTTTTTAGTATACATATTTAATTAAATCACTTTCACTTTTAATATATGTATATATTTTTTTGTTTTCTATATTCTAATTTTCTTTTCCTTAAATTTTCATCTCACGCTCCCTAGTGATATGTATATTTTTTTTTGACACGAAAAATTTCATTAGCCAAAATATGTGTGATCTACACGCATTGAAAATACTAAAACCTGCGTGGAAATTCAGGGTGGTTGAGGCCAGGATTTGCATCTCACACAACTGCACTCACATACTTAATTGGTTCATTATGAGGGGTAATACTGCGCACTTCTCCATAGAAATAGAAGAGTAACATTACAGACAAATCATCCCGACTCCAGATGAATAAGTCCTTTGGGGCAATTCCAAAAATTCTATCCTCTGAAATATGCCATTTCGAACACAGTCAGCATCGGGTAACGAATTCGACACCATAGATGTTTGGTATAATGGAGCACTGTATTCTCCCTCTTATGATAGTTCATTTCGTGCGGAAAGACAGATAAGCACATTTTCACAGCTTGTGATGGTTCCGGGCGATGAATGAACCATCGACTTTTAAAGGCAAATCTTCTTAGACCTCCATATTATATAGGATTCCCAATATGAAAAAAAAGAGCGAAAATGTAACTTTTGTGGAACAACGCCACCAGAACTTCACACTATGCAGCCCCCCCCCATTTATTCATGCGAATTTGTATTTGTGAGAAAATAGTATATTGGTGACCAGTATAGTGCTAGAATAAATATTATATATTAAGATTATACCTAATACTATCTTATTAACATATAATATACTAATGAATATTTTATATAGTATATATATATATTATTTATATAATAATATTATATATATTAAATAGTTACAATTATTATAATATAAATATATATTTAATATATTATGTCTATATATTATATATATATATTAATATATATATATTATTATGATAATATATAAATAATATATATTATAAATATATGAAATATATTAATTATATATTATTATATACTATAATATATTTATATATAGAAATAAATATATTACGTACATCATAATATTATAAATCATAATATTATTAAGATATATAGTACTATTACAGTATGTGTTTGTTTGTTATATATATGTTTATATATATATATAATTAATAGTTAACATAAAAAATGGGAGAGAATATTATATTTTGAGTGATAATATTACGAAATGTTTTTAACTTATTATATAAGATATTGGTTAAGTTTATTATCAAAATAAAAACATGTTTGAGATAATTATATTAATATTAATACTACTATTAAAACTAAGGAATCAAATGATCCTAACTTAAGGGGGAGGGCATGCGAATAAAATTTTTACTATATAGATAATTAAATATATATTATAATATATTGATTATAAATATAATAATTAATATATATAAATATATAATATATATATTATATATTTTATATTTACTATATTAATATATTGATTCATATATATCTACTATATTATAATATTATATAATAGATATATTATATATATATAATATAATATAATAATATATAATACTTAGAAATATAATTAATAAATTTACTTCTTGTGTAGAGTAGAATGTAAATTAAAAGACCAATAGACTATTTTTTTTCCTCGTTCAAAGGAGGACTATATCGACCTTTTGTATGGCGCATTATATCCACATCAATAATATACAAATATTACCATGATCAAGTGAAATTCACAATATAAAGAAGTCTAGTATGCAAAAATTGTATTATTAAAAAAGCATTTCCTTGTCTTTAAGGCTACACCCCAACATAAATGTTTGAATAAAATATCATAATTTGAGAGATCTTTAAACGCAATTTTGTGATGGAATCTCCCATCCAATCTCAATGCCAGTACCGTTTCATTTTAACTGTCGGTCCTTCCATAAATACTTTGCGCAGTCAATAGTCTTCGATCCTTTAGCAAGTAAAGTAATGAAAGAAGTGTTCTACTGTTAATATAACTATATATTCACCTGGCGATTCATGGTATAGGGAGAGTAGTAATCATCAAAGCCTTCATTTCGTACGACGGAAAGAAAAGGTTAAGTAACACGTCAACTCCTTTAACAGACTTGGGTACGACAACAACGCAGATGTTAGATGGTGCAGCATACTCAGTTTCTTGTTCCTTCTATAAGCTACCGATTAATGTATTGTAACCAAAGTTCTAACCTAAATACTGACTCTCTATTCTATGCCCTTCTAAGTACGGTAAAAAAACTATAAAAATCTAGAAGCTGTCTTTTCCTTTAACTCCATTAGTAATGTAATATGAGTTAGTCCATGTGGAAAAAAGGATGTAGATTATTTATATCTTCAATTGACCTAAAACAGTTGAATGTATATTTTCCAATGTAATATAAAAAGTAATTCACCAGAGAAGTTAAACTAAAATCCTCCAGAATACGCGATAATTAAGATCTTCTCAGACTTCCCGTAGTAGATTTTTGCTTAGTACACTGGTTGCTTGCGTGTTCTTAAGCTGACCTAATCACCTCAAAAAATATACCGTCGTATATTCTGGCATCAGTACACCAGTTGCTCAGGCGAATTTCAAATTAACTTCTAATTATAAACTTTCATTGTATCTAAGAGTTAAGATTGAGAAATTTTTAAATGCTTTCCTAAAA
>JABUQX010012450.1:30000-32890 GCA_015478945.1 Trachelipus rathkii
TAAATAAATAATAATAATACATAATATAATATATTAATAAAGTAACAAATAATAATATATATATTAATATTATATATATATATATAAATATAATATATAGTATATATATATATATATAAATAATATATATATTATATATATACATAATATATATATTATACCATATACTATATATATTATTTACTATATATTTATATAATATAATCTCAGTGGTGGTCTTTTTGGAGTAGGCAGAAGTAGGCGAGTGTAGGCAACCCATACTAGACTATAGTGAACCCATAAAAATATAAAAGGTCAGCATATATATATTATATTAATATATTATATTATATATCTATATATCATATACATATACTATATACATATATATATAAATATAACATATATATATTATATTATTATATATATATATATATATATATATAATAATATATTATTATATAATATAACATAATATAATAGGCTTGGCTTAATATTAAATTTCATTAACAGCCAAATATACTCATTTTTTGGAGAATCAGATTTCTAAAAACTAACATATAGCTACAGGAAAAAAAAATAAAATTTTTGAAATACCTGGTAAAATTTTGTGCGGAAAATGTAAAAAAAAAAAAAAAAAAAAAAAAAAAAAAAAACAAAAAAAAAAAAAAACCTATTCTCAAAAACTACATAGCTACAGCGCGAAAAGGAATACATTTTTGGAATCCTTGTAAAATTTTAGTTAGGAAAATGTAATATATATTATAATAAAAAAAATATAGCTATGTTATTTTTTTTTTTAGGAGCGGGGGAAAAGAGTATATATATATATATATATATATATATATATATACCTATTATATTTATATATATATATATATATATATTATATATTTATATATATATATCATATATTATATAGTATATATATAATATATATAAATATATATTATTTTGTAAAGGTTTACACGGCAATGTAAGGGGCTCGAGCCGACGGGGGAACACAGGGGGGGGACGTTTTCCCATACCGTAGGGGAGGGGCGGGAGGAACCATACACGTGGACAAAACCCCCAAATACCAAAGAATCGGGGGTTCCGGAGACACCTCCCCGGAGCGGGGGAATTAGTCCTACCCCGTAGTTCCCCGGAAGGCCGAGAGACCCGCTCCTGCCATAGTGCGCATCGTGCGGTACATCTTGGGTTATTTTTATAGTAAAGAAAAAAAAATAATAAAGCAAAATTGTTAAAAACTTGTATTTTTTAAGATTTTTTTTATTTTTTTTTTTTTATATTATTTTTTTTTTTTCTTTCTTTTTTTTTTTTTTTTTTTTTTTACATTTTCGCACCGGCACTAAAATTGGCACACCAGCAATATCCAAACATGTTGTTCCTATTTCCACTGTAGCTAATTGTTAGTTTTTGAGAAACTGAGATACATAAGTATAAGAAATTTTTTGCTGTTAATGAGTTTGAACTTTTTCCCTATATATTTATAGATATATAATTATATATAATATTATATTATCCATATATAATACTTATAATATATATACTAACTATACCTTATTATAAATTGTAAATTAATTTCTAATATATATATTAAATATATATATATTATTATATTTATATATATTATTTATATATATAATTTATAATATTTTACATATATATTCAATATAATATATATATTATATGTTCGTTTATTTATTACGAAGCTGCACTTAAAGTTCGACACGACTATCAAATTTCCTATTCGGATATAACCACCTTTTTCTTTAATAATTAACGAGTCCGAAGGTAATATGTTTATTTTCTCCTGAGATCAAAAAAATAGTCTACCTTTTCCTATTTACGGCTAGCAAGTTCCGTATTTGTCTACCTGACCAATTTGCAGTCATGTTTTTTAATGTATCCCAATTTAAATTTCCATTACAAGAAAATGCTTATCAACTCCTTCATATAAACAAATATCATAATATTAATTAACTAATTTAATATATTTTATGCCTAACCACTTTGATCATCTCTTATATCGGCTTATTTAATTCATAATTTCAAATAGATCTTTCGACTCAATCTTCCGACCAAAGTTCTGCCATACTCGCTAGTAAGATCCTTCTAAGCTAGTAGCATAATTTGCCTCGCAGGACCAGTATTTTTATCTTCATGTTATTATGAGATTGTTCTCTGTGTGGAATTTTGGAGTTAGTATACATAAGCTTTTTCAATATTATTTTTTAAATATTAATTCTACTACTGATTTTTGGTGCACATTTTAATAAATAATTGAACTCTTAGTTTTTGTGAATAAGGGTAACATTGAATTCCTATTGGTTGTAAATTTTCAAGTAAAATTAGTAAATATCGTAAAATTAATTTTGAGTGTTGTAAGCTATATATCATATCATATATATATATATAATTATATATATACCTATATATATATTTATAATATTATATATATATATATTTATATCAATATTATTTATATATATATATATTATATATATCATCAGTGGGCGATTCTGCCTCATTTAGTTTTGAACACATGATGCACATATAAAAAGGCATAAAGAACATTTACAAAATGCCATTTTTATCATATATTTATTATAGTATATATTATATATATATATTATAATTATATATAATATATAATATATTATATATATATTATTATTATTATATATATATAATTATATATATATATATATATAATATATATATATATATATATTTATATTTTACTACTTTTAAATATTAGGCGGAAGGTTTAACACTTGAACATGAAATCTATTCTCCTGGTCGTTTTGCAAAATTCTTCTAATTATTAATATTATAAAATGTCTTTATATATGCATGTTTCTTTTAGATATTTTTTTTTCTATCGATATTAGGAAAAGATTGGACA
>JABUQX010012451.1:0-87183 GCA_015478945.1 Trachelipus rathkii
AATAGGTAAGAGAGAGCATTAATGATCATGACTTGAGAGTTTATAACCTCAAGATATCTTGGGAGGCTAGCAGGATTAGTAGTACTTTAGCGCTAACACTGAGTTGGTTAGTCAAATTACCTAAGTGTGAGTTATAGGAATATCTCGCAAGTTAGAATACCAAATTACCGGATTTAAATCAATTTTTTAGCAAGCTACCATGAAGTTATCAAAAATATTGTTAACGTCAAAATCATTAATTAAAGGTTCAGAAATTTGACGATCCAGTTCCCTCCCCATAGATGAAGTTATTCAAATTTAAAAATATATAATTACCTTATCGATAAACCCTAATTTTTAATTTAAAAATTCATGAATAATCAAAGGACGAAAATGATCCTTGAAATCTGAATAATTTATGGGCGCGGCGTGCGTCGGGGAGTAGTCGGCCGAGCGTAGCTGAGAGAGTGAGTGAAGCTTATGTCCTGATCGGCAGCTCGTGAGCGCGCGCCCGTCAAAAGCTAGGACGCACGATCACGGATGCGGAAGACTCCGACGTTAGCAATTTCAGCGTGAGGGGGGCCTGATTCCTGAACTCTGCTTTGCAGAAATTTTCAAACTCATAACTAATGAAGTTATTGGAATGAAGCTTCTCATAGTTTCGATTCTTTCCATTTATCTAGAAATCAAAGGTTATTTGTTTAGTCGTCATCGACGCTCATAGTCAAAATTCTTGTATAAGTTTTGTTCATGTCACAGAGGTCACCATGTGCATGACGCAATTGCAATTTTATCAAACCTGATGATTTAAGGAATCAAGCATGATGTATTTGAAATAATCTATGCATAAGAATGTTCGAAGGTACTAAACCATACTGCAGATCAGTCGTCCTGGACTTGAGGAGCAACTTTCTTTTCAGTTGCCCAAGTTTGCAAAGATAAAAGAAAGTCATATTACAGCCTCTTGTTAGCAAAAGGAAAAGTTCACCTCACAAATGTATATCTTAGCTTTAGCCAAAGCACCAACAATTTATATTTATTACCATCAATTACTATAAGGATTGGTAGAGGTAAAGTTTTGGCTTCAGTTCGATGCTTAGTCGACTGTGGCTCACAGAGGTCCTACCTTTCTAAAAGAGTGCTTGACAAACTCAATATAATCTGTAGAGAATCCATCAAAGCCACTCAAATATGATATAAAAACCTATTTAGGTTTTACCACCCGCAGTTTGAAAGAGACTGTTCCTTGATGTATATATGGACCAGTCTTGTTTCACCTTTCCTCTTTTGGTTGGAATGAGGGATCTTCAAATAAGTTATGAGATTAAGTTCGTAGATTTACGCTAATAAATTTTAAAAAATAAATCTATAAATTGGCTGATTTCTGGCTATAAAGAGTCTAATAACTCATTTTTTGATTTGGGATGCCCTAATAGGCATTGATTTAATTGAGTATTTCCCCTCAACTAGAATTGATTAAATGTATGAGTGGATCCGCTTTTAAGTTAAGAGATGGTTCTATTATTCCATTTGGAAATATTACTAATTTTATATACAATATCAAATAAGAGTTTCAAATCCATCATCAATTGTTCAAAATCATAATCATATTCAAAATCAAAATCTAAATCAAAATCAATTGCAGGTTAACCATACTTTGGTTAATGCAGTCTTAAACCCTGTACATTCTTATTTTAATACTTTAAGTCACATTCTAACTAATTCAGAGGTAGAGCAAGGATTAGAAAACATGTTCAATTTGGAGTCCTTAGGTATTGAAGGTATGCATAATAATAAATCTGAAGATGATTTGAAACAGATTGAAAAATTCAAAGGTGGTATAGACTTCAAAGACGGAAAATATCATTTAGATCTTCCATGGATTGAAGATAACTTCCTTTGTTGGCCATCAAACTATAACATTGCTCTTGCAGTGCTTAATAGAGTTCATGAAAATTTAGAAAGAGAAAGATTTAGTTAAAGCCTATGATGATGTCTTTTAGCAACAATTAGCTGATGGTTATTGAAGAGTTCAGTGTATCTCCCCCTGAGTATAAAAATTATATTTTGGGTTCCTCACAAGAACCTGTTTATCAAAACTGATGAACAAGTATTCCAACAAAGGTCAGGCCTGTGTTTAACTGTTCTCTAAAAACTAACTCTTTCCCATCTCTAAATGAGGCAGCCTATACTGGACCAGATCTTATGTCCTCCTTGTTAGGTCATTTATTCCGGTTCAGATCAAATCAGTTTGTTATGCTAGCGGACATTAAACAAGCCTTCCTTCAGATTAAGTTAAAATCTTTCGAAGACGCAATCGCTTTTGCTTTTTTTTGAAAAGTAATGGTCAATTAAAGGCTTATCGATAACTCAATCATTGTTTTTGGTTTCACATCATCACCTTTTATCCTCAATTATATCATTAAGCATCATGTTCAGTCTTATGAGGATGATGCATGTACTCAGATTCTATTGAATAATTTTTTTGTGGATAATGATAATTTAAATATTAGTGGCAATGATCCACAACATTAAAAGGAACTTTATCATGATGCAACAAAAGAATGGAAGATGGTGGTTTCCATCTTAGAAGTTTGGGACTCTAATAATGATAAATTAAAAGCTGTTAAAGAAGCGGAAAATTGACATAGTTCAACATTCAGGAATCAGAAGATAAGGTTCTTGGATATCTTTTTAATCCTCTTAAAACAAATAAGTTAAAACTAGCAAAATTTCAGTAAATGCTGATCAAATACCAAAAGATTGTGTTTATCTGCTGTGTCCAAGGTTTTTTGATCCTTTAAATATCCTTTTTACCCGTAACTTTAAGAAGTCGGTTATTATTAGGAAATTATGGCAATTAAGGTCTCAATTGGGGATGAAAGGGTCCCTTGCCGACGTTTTAAGTTTCCGTGGTCTTCACTATGTTTCAGATTTAAATAAACTTACATAATATTGAATTGAAAGGTGTACTTTCTCACCTTCTCCCTCAAAACTCTTTATTCGTATTTTGTGATGCTGCAATCACCTGTAATGAAATTAGAAGTAAGTTGGGAGAGGTAAAGCCATAGTTTTAAAAATATTTTCATAGTCCAAGGGTGGCCCCCGCTCAATCCAGGGCTTTGGCCCTCTTTGGAGTTGTTGTCTGTGTTCTTATTTTTCAAATGTATCAAATCAATATTATCAGAATTTTTCCTAATGTTCAGTTCAAAAACATAAAAGGTGTTTGTAGATGCTCAAATTGTCCTTTCATGGCTCCATATCTGGAAGAGCAAAAAAAAAAATATTTTTTGTAAAATAAATAGGATCAAAGAAATTTATCAAATCAAAAATCAAGCTAGCTAGAGTACAAAGTATCCATTTCTTATGCTTACATCAATACTGCTGAAAACCCAGCAGATCTGATTACCAGAGGTGTTACAACTTCTACTTTTCTTTCAAAATTGCCATTATGGCTAAAGGGTCCTTCTTGGATTTTTCTAGATCAATCTCAATGGCCTATTAGTAAACTTAAATGTTTGTCTGAGGCCAATAAGGAAAAGACTTTACGATGTCACACATCTGTGGTTGTTACTCAGTCTCTGTTACCTTTTAAAGATTACTCAAGTGTGCATAGGCTTTATAAAGTAACTTCAAAAATATTCAAATTCATTAGCAGGAGTAAGGGGCTGGATGAAGATCGTGATCAGAAAGCCCAACTCTATTGGTTGAAGATAATGCAGCAGCATTGTTTTTCTAGGGAAATATTATTTCTCCAAAATCCTAAAAAGGATGAAATTCCACTGCTAGTTAATCAACTTAATTTATTCATAGATGATAAAGGCCTCATCCGATCCAAAGGGAGAATTGCCAAGACACACTTTTATATAATGATGATGTGATAAATCCAATTCTTCTTGCAAGGATCATCATCTCAACTAAATTAATTCATAAGGGATTTTCATTCTAGATGTCAACACTTGGGTGTTCAAACCACTATCAGTTTCATCAGAGCTCATGGCTTCTGGATTACCAAGGCCAGGCAGGCTGTAAACAATGATTTGTCTGTCAGACTGTATAGTATGCAAAAAATTTAACAGTATACCTTTAAATATCCAAAAATGACTAATCTTCCTCATCATAGAGTTAAATATCCAAAAATGACTAATCTTCCTCATCATAGAGTTAATTTTGTGCGTCCTTTTGTAAAGATTAATGATAAGGAACTTCAAAAAATGTATCTATTAATTTTCACCTACCTGCCTTAATATCAGAGCTATTCATGTTGATGTCCTCCCAGATATGTCCCTACTGAGAATCCTTTTTCTTCATATCCAACGTTTTCATCAAATCATACTATGGGTATACATCTCAATTTGTACTCAGAAATGCCAAGGAATTCACAAGGTGGAAATATAACTGTTAGAAATCTTTGTCTTCAAATATGTTCTCCGAACATATGCGTATCATAACATCAAACATTAACAGATTCCACATCTATTCCAGTTGGCGTGGGATCAGTTTGGGAGAGAATGATACGTACAGTTAAGGGATGTCTCTATAAAACTATAGGTAAAGCAACCTTAACATACTTTCAACTGTTAACAAGTATTTCAAATATCACCAATGTTATTCATTCAAGACCTTTAACCTATAGGTCATCAGATAATGATTTGGAAGTTAATTGCTCCAAAATTCCTTTTTGAAGGCCTATGGAGAAATTCGAAACCTCATATTCAATGAAGTTTCCACCCCAATATGGAAAAAACTTCCTCCCTTCACAACAAGACTAGCCATAACTCTAACTGCTCAAGGGAGAGTTTTAGAGAGACTTTCAGAAAATTATGGTATGAGTCTTATCTATTAAATTTGCGCCAGACAAGTAGAAATCTCTATCAGACAGAGTGGAACCAACAGAATTAAGGTTGGAGAAATAGTTCTGATACACACACCTAAGAAGCCTAGACGCCTTCTGGCTTTGGGCAGAGTTCTGGAAGTCATTGTTGGTGATGGCAAATAAAATCAGGAGTGTGTTATTAAAAAGGGGAGATTGGACAAACCTGTCATTATTCTATTGTCATCTCTACCCATTGGAATTATCTATTACCCACTCTGTCTGCAGTGGAGAAACTGATGCTGAAAGCAAGCAGTGATCTCTCCAATTCAGATGGTCAAAAACATTGAAAATACAGATCAAGTTGATCTCTCAAATTCAAATTCAGTTATTCATAGTAATAGTGATACTGCTATTGCAGATGTACTACCTCAAACTTCAGGTATAAATTACCTCAACTTAGACGTCGTCACAGATCAAATTTTCTCAGCTCAACTTCAGTCAAGAAAGACCTCTTAGATCAGGCTGCTGTCAAGTGTCAAGAATCCCTTCGCAGGAATTTATCTGATTGTAAAAATTTAATTCTTTTATTGCAATGGTTTTCTTGCAAACTCTTCGAGTGGGAGGAGTATAAAACTATATGTACTTCCACATATATATCTTCTATTTTGCTTAGTATTTAGTAGTTTATTTTAGAAATAAAAAAACTATTATATATATACTTTCACTTGCACTTATGTCTTCTATTTTTATTTATTTTAGTACCCGTATTATGGATGTAAGATATAAAAAAATCGTATAAGTATCAACTTATATTATCTTATAATATTTAGTAGAATTTGTACTTTGCCAATATGTGGGTATAAATTACATAAGAATTCACTAAAGGCCAAAAAAGTATCAGCTATAAGCTCACTTCAAATCAATACGCGGTCCTTATTAAGTCGTGCATGTGGAAATCAAATTTTATAATAAAAAATGTAAGGTGTTAGGAGGTAAATTGTAATTTTCCCTTTCTCAACCTTTATCAACCTACCTCTATTCTCTTTATCTCTTACTCACCTATTCAATTTAACCTAATAAGTTAGTTAGTTATAATTTAATAAAGCCACAAGGCCGAGTTATCTTAAAACCTAATAGAACTTCCTCAAGGACCATAAAAAAGTTTGAATAACCAACAAACCTCAGGTAAGAGACTTATGTAGTTAACACAATTGTATATATATATTAATTTTTTAGTTCTTATACGGTATAACCCTTGAGACGCATGGTAAACTTTGCTTTGACTGAAACAGCAACACTAAAGAATGTTACAGACACGGGTTACAATGCCAATAGTTTGTTGAAAATTGAAAAAATATATTAAAAACTTCATATAATATACATAGTGATATATATAGTTTTATTTTAATTTTTTATTTCTACTGAAGTTAAATCACTTAAATATACCAAAAAAAAAAGAAAAAAAAAATAAAGATAATATTATATATATATATATATATATATTTATATAATTAATCTATATATATATATATATATATAATATATAATATATAGATATATATATATTATATATATTATATATATATATATATATATATATAATATATATACTGATATTAAATATATATATATATATATATATATATGTGTGTATATATATATATGGCTGTATTATATATTAGGCCTATACCAAAGTTTACCATATTATGGTAAACTTTGGCCTATACCTTCATTACTTTTTACAAACATTTAATTGGAAAAGTAAAATAACTTAAATAAGTAATAGGTTATATTTTTATGACATTGTACTTCCGCTATACTGGCCTCTACTTGATTGCTCTCTTGTATAATTAATTATCTGACCTCCTTCCCTATTATATACTCCTGATTCAGACAAAATGTACCCATCATCCAAACGCGCCTGAAAAATACACACATTTTGCTTAAATGTTAATTTATGAAAAAAGAAAACTGATTAAAATTTCCAGAAGTAAAGCCGTTATCGTTTTTGTCACTTGTGCTTGCCGCTGATAAGAAATGCATATATCCAGTTTTAGCACGAATTTTGTACATAAACGAACGTTTGTTTAGATTTATTTTGATCAGCTGTGATGGAGCACGTGGTTTTGGAATAAACAGAAATAAAAAAAAATACAAATTGGTTTATAATTACAAATAATTGATAACTATTGTGATGGAGTTTATATCGATTTGGGAAGAAATTAGATTTAAGCTAATTTTATGAATGAAACATTCATCAAATCAAACGGATCTCTACTCCGCCATCTTGTTTGTTTACATTTTTTCATAAGCACTTTCCTAAATTCGGAAGCACGGGAAATAGCAACCTTAGAATTTAGGAAATTCCTTAAGCCGTTTTCGATTTTGCATTTGTGCTTACGCTCGATAAGAAATGCTAATCCAGTTTTAGCACGAATTTCGGGCTTAATCGAACGTTTGTTTACATATATTTTGAACAGCTGTTGTGATGGAGCACGTGGTTTTGGAATAACAGAAATAAAAAAAATAACAACTGGTTTTTATTAACAATAATTGATCAACTATTGTGATGAAGTTTATCGATTTGGAAGAAAATAGATTTAAAGCTAATGTCATGAATGAAACATTCATCAAATCAACGACCTACTACGCCGCCATCTTGTTTGTTTTCATTTGTTCATAAGCATTTCCTTAAATTCAGTAAGCACGGGAAAGAGCAAACTTACAGATTTAAGGAAATTCCTTACGTTTGGTGAGCATTTTCCTAAATTTGTGCTTAAATTGACATAATCGAGCGCAAACTTTAGCATTTCTTACGTTTCGTAAGCAGAAATGCAAAAACGAAAAAGCCTTTACTTTTGGCGAGCATTTTCCTAAATTTGTGCTAAATTTGACAAAAACGAACGCAAACTTTACCATTTCTTACGTTTCGTAAGCACAAATTCAAAAACGAAATTGGCTTAAAAAAAATATCGTTGATTCGATACTGAAAATAAAATATCGATATATCGGATGAAAAATATCATCGATATTTTTTCGATACTATCGAAAAAATATCAATATCGATATATATCGGTCCTCTTGCGGCATCCCTACTCTGCATTCAAAATACAAATAGGGTGGTTAAAAAAATAAAGGGGGGGGGGGGGGGGGGGGGTGGGAAGGCGAAATTATCCCCGATCAGAGCTTTTGGCTCTTGTGAAGGAGGAGCCTCGACCTAAACCATGAAAACTGAATGGAACCAGTTCAAAAACATAGCAGAAGAATCAAACCAACCAGTGGTGGTTCTGTTGTAAGTTGTAACGGGCATCTGCAGGCCCATTAATAACCTAAGAATCTTGCATTCTTTCAGCCTTTTACACAATGTAAGGGGGGAGAATATTACCTTTAGCTGTTACAGCAAACATGATTGAAACGGCGAATTTGGAATTGTTCATTATTCTCTCTGCATATTTAATACCTCTTCTAAATATCTAAATATGGGGTTGTCAACCAGATTTGTTTCATCATAGTTTATGATGTTTGAAGGCAGAACACATTGAAGTTTTGAGAAATAATTTTCAACAAGTAAAGGAGTGACAGCTTCTCGCTTTTGAGAAATATTTTGACACATTCTGGTTGTCAGAATACATTTGTATCATTCTATGCCTGGAATGTTATTGAAAAAACAATCAATTAACCTAACATTTGAATCTAAATATTTTACAAAACTTTGCAAATCGTGAACATCAAGAGCCATGTCATAATAACCTAGCTTAGCCAGATTTATGGCAATGGCCATTTCTTCACCACAAAAAAATAGCTGTTTTGCGACCCCTTTTTTATGGTGATAAAACATTTCCTTTATACCTATATATAACGGTTGTTTTTGTAATATTATATTTCTTGCACATTTCCATGATTGACTTCCCCTCATTAAGGTCTAATAAGGCTCTGGCAACATCATCTTCAGAGTGAATCCTGGCCTCCTAACTTTCTTGCAGGTATCACATATAACCCATCTTACAGAAAAAAAGGTGCAAATTAATTTTTTAAAAAATTTACCATCTTGTGTAAAAATTAGAAAAAGTTATAAAAGTTATAAAAATTACAAAAATTAAAAATGTAAAAGTTATTTTAAACATTATATTCAGTCATCTTACTGTAAGAGAGTGTTACAAAATTAAATTTTTGAATATTTCAGTGTTGTACCTATTTGCCCCACCCAAATTTTTAAACCTGGACCGATTTGTCCCATGTTACAATTTTTCAGAGGTGGGCATTTCGGCTCTTTCACCTGAATGACTCTAATGATTGGTTTTGGGTTTTAAGTTTTTTTTGGTAATATATCTCTTTATACCAATAATGTGGTACTGGGCGGTGACTTGGACCACTTTAGGTAGCTATAACTTCGTCTCTTTCCTAATGCACCCTTTGGGAATTTTTTTTTCTTTCTGGAAAAACGTCCATACAGAGCACACAACAAAATAATAATGTAATTCTACAATAATAGTTTTATTAAAGTTTAAAAATTATTCCAGAGGTGAATAGACTACTTAGAGCAACTGGCTTCGTTATCACTTCAATCCTTCAAATTCAATTTATATTTTAATTTTTACTTAATAGAATACATTTATCATTAAAATAGTAATAAGTGCAATATAAATGTTTAATACGATATACATAAAAGTTACAGAATAAAAATGTGGTGTCCGTTAATTCACCCCCTCCTAGGGACAAATTTTAACTTTGGAATTTGTATTTCTTCATATAAATTTCACAGCCTCTTTATTTTAATTTTGCCTTCTATCCGCAGTAATGCAAATTATCGGTTATCGGAGAACTTAGCTATCTCTTTCCCTCTCTATTTGCTGATACATAAAATAGTGATCAATGAGGGTCCTCGATTCACCCCATCTGTCACTATAGAAGGCAATAGACCAAGTTAGGCCAATGGATATCTGGTACTGTTTGAAACAAAAATTTACTTTGCCAGTTTAAAGCAATAAGGCAAGAATTGGAAAAATTAACTCATTGGTAATGTTAAATTGGATTATAAATAAAGTTAAAAAAACTCATTTTTTAAAAGTGATAGCTATTGAAGGGCATTTTATACCTTAATTTATTATATTTTTTAAAATTTAAACTATTAGAATTAAAGATAATCTAAATAAAACTTGTAGAATTCATCGTAGGCTTTTATTACTACATTTAGAGGACCGAATCATCCCCTCTAAAAAGGTGGGCCCAAATACAATTTCCTCCCAACGCTAATTATTTTTGCCTCTAGGATCCTTAGCAATTGAATTAAAATTTTAATGATTTTTTATAGTGCTCTGGAAAAAAATTAATGGACTTAAATTAAAGATTTCATAAAAAATTAATACCTAAGACATAAAAACCACATACTTCTACTCTTAAAAGATATATTTTATATTGTAAAGGCAAATTTTGGGCCACTGACTGATTTGTCCTGCCATGGGGCCCTACTCCACATGGTCTGAATTGCCCACTTTTTACGGTATTCAGGCCAGTCAGTAAAAATGGTAATTCAATAAAAATTATCAATGAAATAGAATTCTATTAAATTAAATGGAGGCATATTTGTGGATATTAAGCCACAGAGAAATTAGAAAGTAATTATTTAGGTGACAAGCTTCTGGCATAATTCCAGAAGCTTTCCACTAAAGAATAATTTTCTTAAAAACTTAACTTAACTTCTTTCTTGAACATAGAAATTTTTGGAACTTTGAAAATTTTTTTCAGAAAAGTCACAGTACAGTATCTACAATAAAACTTTTGGACCAAAAAATTTTTATATTTAGAAATATTCAGAAAACATTATACAAAAGAAAACTCTAAAAGCTCCCCAAAAATATTCCTGAAAAACTTCCCCCACTAATGTAAATGCAAATAATAAATCAAATCAATAATTAACAAACATAATGAATTGCTGTGAAGATTCGTTAAGGTCACTACATCTGCATATATATATAGATTCATAGCATGCATATATCCTGTTTCAAAGAAGGGCCTCCTTGTGCACACCACTATAATACTGGCCTAACATAGCTATTATAAAAGTTTCTACTTCCTGGCAATTCTTGCCTTGTAAACAACATTGCACTATCAAGGGCACTAGCATCTTATTAGTTTAATCTTTGTCTGTGTGTTCTTTGGCCACATTTGATTTCATTAGTAATTCATATTAGTGTATATATAACAGTTTGATATATATATATATATATATATATATATATATATATATATATATATATATATATATATATATATATATATATATATATATATATATATATATATATATATATATATATATATATATATGTAGAGCCAGATCTAGGAATTGCTGGACCTATAGCGAAAATAGATATATATCCAGCCCTGCATATTTGAATATATATATATATATATATATATATATAGTATATATATATATAGTAGCATATGTTATTATATATTCACTCAAACAGCTATAAAAACATGTATCTCTATCCAGGTCATCCTTAATTTTTTTTTTTAATGAACATTGCCAATTGGTGTATATTTTTGTTTTCATCATTCATTATTTTCCCTGTAGAATGATCCATATTTTTGTATTAAAAATTATTTTCAACAATACTTTTTTATTTAAATAATATGATTAAAATAGCTATATTTATAATCAAATTTTTCAAGAGTTGTTGTAGGGTTCCTTCTACAATAATAAAGCAAGATATCTATATATAGAATCATGATATCCGTTATGAATATTTATAATTATATATTATTATTATATTATGATGATATATTATTATTTATGATATTATTATTACAGTATGAATAATGAATACACAAATTTTGAAGAGTCAATATGTTATAATAATTTTATAATATATACATATATATAAAAAGAATGAAAATTGCAAAGTATTTTCTTATTATGAAGAATATTATGAAAAGAAATATGGTGATGTCCCAAGACCACCACCCGATGAAAATAATTACTGAAGAACTTTTTTAAAAAGATTTTATGATTTACTAAGGATGAAGCCAGAGAAGTTATTGATTCGAGAATTAGTTTATTAGATTATTTTGAGAGACTCTTCAACAAAAGACTCACAGATGAGGAGAGCTGAATAAACCAAAGCTACCAATTTTAAGTGATCTTATTATCTACTTTGCAAGATCTTTGAGGTTTGTTTACACACTGTATGTAGCTAATTTGCATTATCCCTAGTTTAAGTAGTACAGTAGTGATGTAACAGTATCTGGTTCTGGCTCCAGCCACATTTCCTGCCATTTCAAAAAAGCTTCTATAAGGAGAGTTAAATATTTTTCCTTAAAAATCTGAATAATTAGTTTCATACAGAATAACCCATTTATTAGGTTTAGAACTATTTAGCTTCAATTTCTTATATAGCTAACTAAGAAATAAGTGGTATATACATTTGTAGTGGATTTTTATATTTCTCATCCCTAATGATCCTTTTAATAAATCTTGTAGATTTTAAAAATTAAATACTGTATACTAATACTTTTCTTTATCTTTAATATTTAATTCTAAATAAACTAATTTAGAGTAACATTTTATATAATTATTGCAATGTAATTTACTATGTATAAGTATTCAAAATACTATAATGGACATACAATATATTCATAAAAAATCCATTTAAAAATTTCTTTTTCTCTGTAATTTCAAATAAAGTTGGCTGATGCTGTTTTAAGTTTTTGATTTTGTGGCTTGAACCAGCTTCATTGGTGCAGTCTAATTTTCTTTTCTCTGATTTAGGTTTCTTTAGTTCTTGTTCTGTATTCTTCATTATGTTTGGTCTTAAATCTTAATGTGGTAACATTCCTGTTGAGGATTGCCACCTCTTTGAAAACCCTTGTTTCGCATAAGCTACATATAGAGAGTACTCATCATTTTCGTAGGGTTTAAAAAATTGCCAAACTCAATATTTTAAATTTAATATTTCAATTAGGTATCTGTACCTTTAGAAATATGTAGGGAGGGAAGGAGGAAGACTAGAAGTTGCATTCATAAGAGAAAAAAAAGGTAAATAAACAGTTTGGAAGGGGGATGAATTGAGACTCGCAAGGGAATAGGAAATTCTTCGGAAGGAAGTATAAGAAAGAGTAAGGGGAATCTTCATAGAATAATGAATAGGGATCGTGCTTTCATGACTGATGAAGTGGACGGGAGGAGAGTGTGGAGGGAACACTTCTGGATAACATTGGCAGTGATGAAGAAGTGATAGTGAATGTCTGTAGATTTGATGGTGTAAGAAGTAGATATTTTGGGGAGTAGGTACGGTAATAGGTAGAGTGCGAAAGTTGAAGAACGATAGATCAGCAGGTATAGATTTGTGATTGACTGGATATGGAAATTGTGTAACAAAGAATTTGTGGAAGGTGTTGTTCCAATAGATTGTAGATCATTGATAAATACCTTTATATAAGGGGAACTGGAAAATATGAGGAATTAGTCTATTGAGAGTTATAGGAAAAATACATGCCAGTATTTGGTTGAAAGAGTGTGTCAGATGACTGAGAGGCTGATTGTTAAAGGACAAGGTGCATTTACTGATTTAGAAGTGGCTCAGGATGTGTAGATCAACATTTCACATTGAAGCAAATAAAAGAAGAATAAATTGTATTTAGGTTTTATGTACTTGCAACAGGTGTATGACAGAAATAATAGGTTAATTTAAAACATTTTCATTACTTGTCTGAAGGAATAGTATAGAGTTAGTAGGTCAGATAGTATATTTATATTTCATTCTACTCTTCTATCTATTAATACTCTTCGTGACCTAAACGCCCAGTATTGATCTTTATTTTGATTGTTGAGTGTTTACATAAGATATTTAGATAAAATTTTCTTTTGTTATCTTATAATCTACACTTGATGGCTGGGTACAAATAAACCTTATACATTAATTATATATCATGCATTATTTATATGTCTTAACAGTTGTAGAATGATATGATCAAAATACATCATCCTTGAATGCACTACAGCTTCTCATAAAAATACTCAGAAAGTAAAATAGTCATACCATGTATGTCCTTATGAATCTTAGATACATGGCACTGCTTTCTCTCAAGTATCATCTGGACACTGTGTGTAACAACCCAAATACTGGCATTTGTATTTTTCTCTCGCTCATACTACAGAGGGGAAGAACTCATTACGCTGTGATTATTTGTCTTCCAGTCGCACATAATATAAGGTAATTTTACTGTATGATCACTGTACATTACATATGGAACAACAACCTATCCCAATTTTTCTTTTGTGTACGAACGAATCTTCCTATATCCTATGATCACAATCACACTAATCTTTTTTATACCTGATGATCAATATCGTTCTTACAACTTTCAGCACAACTATTTCTAACCTGTTACGCATATACCTCCTTAATCCCAAAATATTAACCTCTTCTAGTCATTCACGCAGATCAGAAATCTGGTCACAACAATTCACTGTGCCGTTTTGAGCTTCTTCTTTTCCACTAGACAAATTGTTACTCCAGAACGCTCTTCCCCGTCTCACTCATCTCTCTCGCCCCGTCCTCTTCAATCACGTCACTGGACCGCTCCCATATCCTCGCTCATACTCTCTCCTCGACAGAATTCCCCTTATCTCTTTCCTCTATACCTTCACTTTCGAAGAATGTCCTATTCCTTCCTTGCGACGTCTCCATTTCTCCACTTCCACTGTTTTGGTAGTTACTCTGTGTTTTTTACTCCTTCGTTGCATTCAACTGTCCTTATAAGTCTTCTTTCTCTCCTCAGCTTACATATTTTTCATTAATTAATAGAGGTACTGAACATGACTTACTCTAATCTGATAATGTGAGAATATTAAGAGGATTATTGTAGTTTCGTGCACTAAATTTTTCTTTTATAGCTTCCTGGATCAATCGACCTTTTCGGATGCTCTAATACTCCTTTCATAATATCTGCTAGCTTATATTCGAATACTAAGGAGATTCTCAAAGAACGTTGGGCTCATTTTTTCAACTGCCAAAGTCTAATACAACTGACTGGAGCTCTCGCTTAAAAACCACCTTAACATACTGTAATTCAATCACAACTCGACAGTAATGACATAACAAGAGACTAATAACATTAGAACCTAAAAGATTCGACCGAGAAAAGAAAATGTAGACGGCATCACAATTTAGCTGGTTCAAGCCACTCAAATTCAAACTCTCAAACTAGACTATATGCTCTTAGATTACGGTTTATATTGAACAAGTAATAGACAGAGACAATAGAAATTTTAGTTTAGGAATGTATTTTATATAAATTAATTATGAACTTAGCTATCGTTGTCTCTGGGAATTAGATGTCCCCATGTATAGTATTCGTTGTGTGCGATACTGAGGGACCTATACTATAGTAATTTACAATTGCATCAAGAGCAATCTCAGATCGTGGCCTTTAGTTCTGTATATACAATATGTGAGGTTACTTCTAAAACTTAGTTTACTATTAAGCTTCTCAAAAATGACAATAATATCAGTAGATTGATTCATGCAGTGTAAAGAGAATTCTTTATTAATCTTTTCTAATATTTATTAAAAGGATTTATAGGAGAATTATAGCATATAATTCATCCAATTAAACATGTATAAACTAATTGAGCTCAACCTTCACTCTCTCTTTCTCTCAGTTGTCCTCCTTATCTCATCGATGATAATTGTAGATAGTCGCTAAATAGTTCTTATACTAATAATGTGGGAGTTATTCTGTGAGGTGAAAGAATTTCTAATTTATTTCAGTATTTTTAATTTTGGAAATACGCTATATTTTACTGCTCTCTCAATAGAAAGCTTTTTGAAATGGCAGGAAACTCTTGGAGTAACAACTTCTGAGTTAAAATGGACCTTTATCAACAACGCAACCAATTAGCTGGTTGAAACGCTAGGAAGTATAAATTGAGTCGTGACATAAAGTTCGGCTCGGCTCAAGTATGGATGAAACAAGACACCTCAGAGATCCTTGCGATAGATGGTAGCGAGTGTGAAATCGAAGGTACCCCTTCTAAAATGTTGTGCTCTTGTTCTATATTAGCTCTCCATTCTGTGAGCTTTAGTTGAGATAGTTCGTAGCAATAAATTAATTAGTTGGCTCTTGATTTGCTGGAACCATAATTTGTCAGGCTTCATCCTTAGTAAAATATAAAAATCTTTTTTTTAAAAAAGTTCTTCCAGTAATTATTTCATCGGGTGGTCTTGGGACATCACCATATTTCTTTTCATAATATTCTTCATAATAAGAAAATACTTTGCAATTTTCATTCTTTTTGAATATATGTATATCTGATATAAAATTATTATAACATATTGACTCTTCAAAATTTGTGTATTCATTATTCATACTGTATAATAATAATAATAAATAATATAATAATAATAATAATAATAATAATAATAATAATAATAATAATAATAATAATAATAATAAAATAATAATAATAATTGTTAAAAATATTCATTAGTGAGAGTTGTATGATTCAGTATTAATGATACTTTAATGTAAGAAGAACCCTAAAACAACTCTTAAGAAAGGTTTGATTATAAAAATATATGGTAGCTTATATATTTAAATAAAAAAGTGGTTGAAAAATAATTTTTAATACAAAATAATGTGGATCATTCTACAGGAAAATGAAAGATGAAAACAAAATCACATATACACCTAGGGTTGTGAAAAAAACGGTTTTTTTTAATTTGGTTTTTTTTTGCAAAAAAAAACGGTTTTTTTTTAAAACAAAATTTTTTTTTTTGTTTTTTATTAAAAATTACCTCTTTTTAATGTATATTAAAAGTTATACAGTAGTACCAATACACCTTCTAGGCCTAAATATTGACTATTAATACAGATTTTATATTACAGTGTTATATTATATATGATCAAAAAAAATGGTATATATATTATATATATTATTATATATAAATATAATATATATATATATACATATGTACCTTTTATATATATTGTTTATTATATATATATATATATATATATATATATATATATTATTATATATAATATAGATATATATATATAATATTATATTTACTATATTATATATATATAGTCAAAAAAGGATGTATAACAGGTGGGTTTTGGGTGGTGTCGGGAGGAAAATGAGAATGGGGAGTGATTGGATTTCTGTGAGGAGCAGGTAGTGTATTGAGTAATACTTTCTTATAAACACAAGGAGTATTCCATAAGATATAGAGTGTTGGTGTAGGTAGAGATGGTATCGAAGTGAAAAGTATGATGATGTTGTGTTGGTGAAGAAGGAGATGTTGAAGGTAATGTTGGATGTATTAAATGCAGTGGACGTGTTTAGAAATGGGAGTATCGGATTCATTATTGTGTTGTATGTTTAATTGAAGTTTAGTGGGGACTTGGATGGGAAGGGAAGGTGATACGGAAGGAAGAGGGTAAAATTTAGAGTGAGAAGAGTTTAGTGAACAAGGTATAAGGATAAGTATGTAAGAACGCTCGCAAGTAATTCAGTTGAATGTGAAAACAAGCCGAAACTAAATAAATCTAGGGAAGCAATTGTTAGCAGTGCCAAAGAAGTGTGGGTGTACTAAAGTAGGAAGTAAGAATGCTACAGTGAGTGGTGGAATGAAGAGTGATGCAAACAGGTTAAAGTTAAAAAAAAGGCTGTGGTTGATTACTAAAAGCAAATGATTGAAGTTTCAAAAGAAAGATGCTTGGATTATATAAGGAGGAAAAAGAAATGCTAAAAGATTCATACGTAAGAGAAAGAAGAGGTAAATGAAACAGTTTGGAAGGAGGATGAATGGGGGACATACCAAGGAATAGGAAGCTCTTCTGGAAAGAAGCGCGAAAGGTAAAATTAGAATAAGGGGAACCTGCCTCAGATAATGAATAGGGATGGGTGTTTTTGTAAACCTGATGAAATGATGTGAGGGCGATGTGGAAAGAACACTTCGAAATCTGCAAACATATGCAGTAATGAAGAGGTGTTAGTGACTTGTGTGTGGGTTTGATGTATGTGTAAGAAGGGGAATAGGTATTTTTTGGTGATGAGGTTATGTAGCAAAAGAAGAGGAAGCATGGGTAGAGTGAGAGATTAGTTGAAGAATGGTAAATTGCGGTATAGATGCAAATTACTGGTTGAATATTTATAAAGAACGGAGGCAGTTTTTGATTGATTGGATCTTGAAGTTGTGTAATAAAGCGGTTATGGAGGGTATTAGTTCCGAGGGATTGAAGGAGAGCAGTATAGTACCTATATTAAGGGTTTGAGGGGATTAGGGGAACTTGTTAGGAATTATTAGGGGAATTAGTTTATTGAGTGTCTATAGGGAGATATATGTTGGGTATTTGGTGGTCGAAAGATTGCGCTTGAAGTGATAAGGAACTGATTTGGTGAAGAACAAGGCGCGTTTAGGAGTAGTAGAGGATGTGTGGATCAAATCTTACATTGAAGGCAAATGATAGAGAAAATGAGGGAGAAGAGAATAAATTGTATTTAAGTTTTATGGATTTGCAACAGGGGTATGATAGGTTAATAGGAAGCTCGTATGGCCAGGTGTTAGTATAATTGTTGGGTGGAGGCTTTGCTGATTGGAATCAAAAGAATGTAGACGATAGTGAGGCGTGTGTAAGAATAAATGGTGTCAAAAGTGATGGTTTAGTATTAATAGCGGATGAGGCAGGGTTGTGTTATGTCTATTGGTTATTCATTTGTATATGGATGGGGTTATGAAAGAATTGAAGGTGGGCGTAACAGGAATGTGTTAGGAATGATGGAGAATGGAGATGAGTGGAGGGTGCCCTACCGTTTATATGCGAATGATTTGGTTTTGTTTGGCCAATATGGAAGAGTTTGAGAGGATTGGTTAGAGGATTTGGCAGGGTGTGTAAAAGGAGGGGTTTGAAAGTAAACTGAGATAAGAGTTACAGGTTATGGTTGTGAGTGATGACAGTCCTCAGTGTGGAAGTTATGTCTTATGAGTGTGAAGCACTGAACAAGTGGTCTGAGTTTGTGAATTTTAGGGTATATGTTTGGATGCCGGAAGGTGGCTGTGCAATAAAATCTGTTGGTGAATGTTACTAAGGACTAAGTCTTTAGAGTGCTAGGGTTTTTAAATGATGGTATGTTGTTACCTGTGTTATTGAATAGTTAGTGGTAGGACTAGTAAGGTCTGGATTAAAGAAGATAGATCTAAAGTTTCAATGGTGTTCAGAGGACAATCTTAGGGGTAGGTGTGAAAAGAATTGATAATAATTGAGGAATGACGTATTAGAGAGTTGTGTGTGTGAAGAAATGGGTAAACGAGAGAGGATAAATGAAAATATGTTGAGATGGTTTGGTCAATGTGGAAAGGATGATTGATAGTCGTTTTTAGCGGTGTAAGTGGCTGAGTGTGTGGAAACCGACGGCTGGAGATGGAACGAAGAAAGTTTGAGTCAGTAACGAATGTCTGAAGGAGAGGAAATGAGTTTTGCAGAGGCGAGAATAAAGGTGCATAATAGGAGAGTATGGGGGTTTTTGTGAGGGGGTATGGTTGTGGCCCACCTGGGCCAAGGGATGAACACTTACACTGACGATTTACCATAGTGAGGGGTCCGCCGCAGTCCGTGAAGCGTATAGGGTGGATTTTCGGGATGGGAAGGGTCCTTACTAATTAATGGGAGAGAGGGGGGGGGGGGGGGGTAAGGCTGGGCTTTCAAGCTGGGCTTTATTATATATATATATATATATATATATATTATATATATATATATTTATATATATATATATATATATATATATATATATATATATATGTATTATTTATATATATATATATTATATGTAATATATATATATATATATATATATATATATATATATATAATATATATATTATATATATATATATATATATATATATATATATATATTATATATGTATATATATATTATATATATATATATATATATGTTATATATATTATTATATTTATATATATATATATATATATATATATATATATATATATATTATATAATATATATATATATATTATAGTATTATATATATATATATATATATTATTATCAGATATATATATATATATATATATATTATATATATATACAGTATTATATATTATATTATATATATATATAGTATATATATAATATTATATATATATATATATATATTATATATTATAATATAAATAATAATTAATAATAATAATAATAAAATAATAAATTAATATATAATAATAATAATAATTATCAGATCATGTGAAATGTAATAGTTATATTGCCGTGAGCACAATAAAACTTTACTAAGTACTAAATTCTACTTTATATATTGCATACCTCTTTTAACATATTGTATTTACTGTATTTAAATGCTAAATACCCTAAAAAGATTTGATATATATTGAAAAAAAGGTTAATTTTTAAAAAACAAAAAAAAACAAAAATTTTGGCCTTTTGGTTTTTTTTAAAAAAAAAACGTGTTTTTTTTTTTTAAAAAAAAACAAACGTGTTTTTTTTTAAATCCCAACCCTATATATATATATTGGCAATGTTCAGTTTAAAAAAAAATTTAAGGATAGCCTGGGGATAGGATATATAATATATATATATATATATATTATATATTATAATATTATTATATATATATAATATTATATATATATATTTATATATATATATATTATTACTATATATATATAGATATAATATATATAATATATATATATATATAATATTATATATTATATATATATATAATATATTTTATTATTACGTGATATTGACAACTGGTTTATTTTACACTAATTGAATTACTAATCAGGAAATGTGGCCAAAGAACACACAGAGAAAGAATTAAAGCTAATAAGATGCTAGGTATGATAAATTGCCAATGTGTTTACAAAAGCAAGAAATGTATAGTAAACTCTTATATAGCTATGTTAGCCAGAATTTGGTATTGTACACAAGTTTGGGCCCTTTATGTTAAGGAAAGAATAGGATATGCGAACATAAAGATCATTATGTATCACAGATGTACCTAACAAATCTTCACAGCACTTCATTGACAATATAAGGGTATTGATTTGATTTATTCTTTGCATTACATTAGTGGGCTTTTTTTGGGGGGAGAATATTTTTGGAGGCTTTAGTCTACCCTCAGGACAACAGTTTTACTACCCTCCAAACTTCTTTTATTTACATTCTGCATGTTTATACAGAATACTCTTCAACACTTGAAAAACTGGAGAAGTTTTCTTTTGGTATTATTTTTTCTGAATATTTAAATATAAAATTTTTTTTTCCCAAAAGTTTTATTCCATCTAATTTAATAGAATTCTATATCATTTTTGATAATTGGTAATTGAATTACCATTTTTTTTTATTTCTTTGAATACCGAAAGTGGCAATTCAGCCATGTGAGGCAATTAGGACACATGGGGGCAATCATCGTTTGGCCCAAATTACCTTTTACAATGTATAATATATCTTTAAAGATGTAAAATAATGTGGGATGAAGTCTGTGATTTAATTTTTTATGAAACTTTAATTTAATGTCCATTAATTTTGTGATTTTTTTTTTCCCCCAGAGCACTAAAAATAATTAAAATTTTAATTCAATTTGCAAAGGATCCTAGAGCCAAAAATAAGGTAATAATCCGTTTTAAGGTAATGTTGTCTGGCGTAACGCAAAATGTCGCTCGGGCCCCCCGCAAAATTTAATTTTGGCCCCCATAATATATTAGTATATATTATATATTATATTATATATTATATAATATATATATATATATATATATATATATATATATATATATATATTAAGATGAGTTTCAAATTATTCTTTTCTCCCCATCTCTTTCCAGTAACGTGAAAAAAAATTGAGATATATATAAAAGGAAAAACCCAACAAACCAAAGACGTATTAAAGAGAAACAAAAGCACCAGAAATAATAAAAGTAAACGAAGAGATTTCAATAACCAAAGGAAGGAAGCTAGAAGAAGAGAAAGGAAAATTCTCTACCCTTATAAAAGGGTAAGAATAAAGAAATGTTATATGGAAGGAGTGAAGCTTATTGATGAACTAAAGTATTAGAGTATTAAATCCAAAATCTTATTGACAGGTGCTGGTAGTGGACTTCTTTCAAGAGAATCAAGCGTGCCAGTTATTCGGATCAGCTCCTTCTTTTCTTCACAACGTCCATCTGGGCCTAAAACCTTACCAATATCGAATTGAAGTAACGGACTAGACGTTCTTCACTTATTAAAATTCCAACCTTTATTAAAAGGGCCGAAACATCTGCAATGGCAGCCACAAAGGTAAACACATAAATAAATTGTGGTTTTCTGGTAATTTTGAGGTCATTAAAATAACCTATATATCTTGTTGAGGTACGATTGAGACTTGTATCCAGAATATATATATAGTACTGCCTTGATCAGTAACAAGAATATTATTTTATTATTATTATTATTATTATTCTTCTTTTTTTTATTATTATTATTTATTATTATCATTTTTATTAGTATTATTTATTATTATTATTATTATTATTATTATTCTTATTATTATTATTATTTGTTATTATTATTATTATTATTATTAGTATTATTATTATTACTACTATTCTCGGTGTTCTTGATATCTAACAAAGTATACTGACCAAAAAGGTACCCGCCAATCAAGATCAAAGCTATCTCATCTTTTCATCTTTCACCTTCATTCTTCATTTTCATCCCCCCCCTCCTTTTTCATCTTCATCCATCACACATATATCCCCCCCCGAGAAAAGGAATATAAATGCACGCAAATTTGTTTGTATAGTGCCAAAGAGAAAAGTTTTTTTTATTTACGTATATATATATATATTATTTTATTTTTCATTTATTCTTTATAAATCATTATTTTTTTATATATTTGTGGATATATATATGTATACATATATATATTCGGGGTAATCCCACCAAAATTAATAGATAGGGTTGTACAAATTAATTAGAAAAGTCAAATAAAGAAAGTTTTTGGATCATGAATTTGTTTTTGAGTTTTTATTAGCCCAGTTGGAGGTTCTGGCGTAAGTCAATAAAAGCAAACGGTATCTTCTATTCAGTGAGTATTAAGATCGAGTTTCATAACAATATTTAAATTGCAACATTGAAATCATGGCTAATAGCAAGTCCCCACTGTAAATAAAAATAATTCAATAAGTTATATTTTTAACAGAAATAAAGAGAGGAAGAGAAAAAAAAGGGTAAAGCGAGTGAAAGTTTCTCGAAGAAACAAACGACTATTTAGCTAATCAGATAAAAGACAAGCCGAAATCGGAAATAAAAAAAAAAAAAAAAGAGAAAAAAAGGAAAGAGCAATTATTCAAGGAGACCAACACTGAAATAGTACGAGGTAATACGAGCACGGATTAACTTAGCGGAGCAACTACAAAGACATTCCACTGCGCATTCAATTACATATATTTATCTTTATTTCCCACAGCACAAGGAAGATCGCGCAGACTTCGAGGAACGACATCAATTCCCAGGGCTGGGCTCTTCCGGAGGATTGCAGACCTACACTCCGATTGAAGGCTGGTGAGTAAAGCAATTTGTCTATTGTGGTGGGAGTGAAAACCTACCACATAAAGTGGTAGCAGAGCGTAGTTGTTCTGCTGAGGAGAAGACTAGCTCTACCGCTGAGTGTAGATAAAAGCTCAGCCGCCACTGTCATCAACAACAGACGTCAGCATGACGATGGACGGTATGAATGATTTGGTGGATGGAGACAAGTCAGGGAAGACTGAAGGAGGATATACTCCATCGAATGATGATGTTCAACCACCCAACCGAAATGAAAACCAAAATAGTCAGAATGGAGTCCCGGGTCCTGCAATGGTAACAGTGGATTCAAAATTCCTGCAGGACATTCTCAAACAGAATAGCGAAATGATGGACAAAATGACCACATTGATGGCCTCAATGGGGGTCGACAAGAAGCCCAAGAAAGTGATACCACCAGGGAAGTTTAGATTGGAGACAGGTGAGACCATGGTCCAATTCCTTGATAGATTCGAACATTACTGTGAGACACAGTATCCTGGATCAGCAGAGGGTATGGTTGCGTTGCTGGGGAGTCACCTTCAAGGTTCTGCCTTGGAAGCTTATAACGTGGTGGCATCAACATCGGCTGAATATGGACTAGTAAAATCCCAACTTTTGCAGTGGTTCAGGGAACAATTGAAGAAAAAGACCAACACTGAGCCCGCTGAGTTTAACAAAGCTAAAATGCAAGATGGTGAAGATGTTCCACTCTTTGCTTTGCGATTGCTGGGGTTGGCACAAAGAGCGTTCCCTGGAAATGAAGTAAGAAAAATGCCCATCGTCAGAGAAAAGTTAATGGATAGCGTGCCGGAGAATGTTAAGATCAGGGTTGAAGATTCGTTGATGGGGGTAGAAATTACTCAGGGTTTTCGGATTCCCTGGGAACAATTGGTGATTATGGTTGACAAAGTCTATAGGGGACAAGCCAGAAAAGAAAATCAGGTAGTGGAAGTCGTAGACTTAACAAAGTCATTGCAAATGTCTGCCATTTCTTCACCAATCCAACAAGCGCCACACACATATGGTAATTATGAAGGAATATGTTGTTGTAGAAGAACCCAGATGCAATCATCGCCCCAGGCTGAGGGATATACAGGAAGCTATCAGAGTGCTGTTGTTGGTCCCAGAGAGGTACCTCAAAGAACCACTAATAACAATTATCCACCACCACAGAGGTATAGTCAACCAGCGGGAAACATTCCATCAAGAGAATTCCGGAATGGACAAAGATCAGGTCAAGGCTATCAACAGAGAAACAATAACAATGGTTCATCAGTTCCCATCTGCAGTCATTGCAAAAAGAGGGGTCACACCATGGGTGATTGCTGGAATAGGCCCTTGTGCATGTATTGTGGCAAGAGAGGTCATCTGATTGAAGAGTGTTACTTGGAGCAAAACCGATGTTTGAGATGTAAGGAAGTCGGTCACTTGGTAGGAGATTGTCCACATCGGGGAGGTCAACCTGCGACACCACAAATAACGTGTCCTTATTGTAAGGGAGAACATTTAGGCAAGGATTGTAACCAGCGTCCGGGAAACGAGGGGTCTCTGGCATGGAAGACCTCATGTCAGGGACAACAGCAACAGCAGCCGCAGCAGCCCAAGTAATAACACATGAAAGGGACCCATGGGGAATCATTACTGAAGAAGATGATCCTGGAGAGTCACAGGAGATTCTCCCCGACTATTGTTATCCAGCAACATCATATCCGGTACCCTCATTGCCAAGGGCGGAAGGTTCCCCAGAATTGACATCAATAGAGCCAGAATCACCAGTGACTGCGACCTGCACCATAGAAAATGACGAAGTAAAACAAATAGAAATATCGGTTAGAGTAGATAAACCTGTTAGATTAGAGAAAGCTAATATTGAGAGAAAAGAATCTCCACCGGAAAAAGAAATAGAGAAAAAGAATGAATGAACCAGAAGAGTGGCCACCAGAAACCATCATCAGATACCATATTATAAAGGCACCGGAGAAGACCCTTATTTTGCAAGTGACGCTAGGATCAGCCCCCTATGGAACCGATTATCGCGTTTGTAGACACCGGAGCGGAGGTAAGTTTAATATCGGCGGGTTGTTTTCATTTATTAGATAAGAACGTAAGTCCAATTTTTCCCACCGCGTTTAGAGGGGTTACTGGGATAGGTAATGTTAGGTTTCCCGTGTTAGGAGAAGTTACAATCGCCCTAAGATTGTCCACTAATTATGTCCTGAAGCCGAGTCGCTTTGTGGTGGTCCCAGACCAACTAACTGAGTATGATCTAGTTTTAGGGTATGATATTTTAAAGCAGGAACATCTGTTGCCGGATTTGTACCATAGGGAATTAGTCATCAGGCGTGGGAATTATGTGCAAACCGTAGCAGTGGACATGAGACAGGGAGCCCAGGGAAGAAACCTGTGCATTAGTTGAGGCGGTAAATTTAGAACCAAAAAGGTGTATGATAGTAGAAGTGGAAAGGCAAGGGAGAAAGGGACTAATGACCAATCTGCCTTGGTTTAAGTTTGCAAGGATCGGGCCAATTCAGTGGATTTCCTTTTCTGTTTGATTGGATTTTTCGGGGAAATTTGAGATTTCAGGATGCATTACAATGATAGTGACCAACAAGTCGGATGATGTAACAGAAATAATTTGTACGGTAGGATAGTAAAGTTTTACAGTGGAGGATCCCCACTGTCATATGTGTCGAGTAGATGGAGCGGAGTCCAACGAATATATTGGAATGGAATCCTGAAAAATTTAAAGCAAAGCATTTAGGTTAGATGAGGCGGAATTAACACCAGAACAAAGAGAACAGGGAATTGGGTATTGGAAACGGTATCCTTCCTGTCTCGAGTTTAGGGGATTCTGATGTGGCTGACACCAATGTTAATTCAAACATAGATAGAGGACATTCGAACTGAGGAGCCGGTGTGCAGTCCAGTTCAGACGGTTACAAGGGCCCATGCCTCAAAGAAATCGCAGGCAGATTGTTAAAAACTAGGGACGAAGGAATCATCCAAAGGAGCAAATCCCATATTCAGCCCCAGTTTAGTTTCCCAATCAGAAAGAAAGATGGTCGATCAGACTATGGTATTGTTATCGGGAATTAAAATAGAATTCACAAAGGAGATAGCTTCTCCTGATCCCAAATCTGATCGACATGTTGTTCAGTCTCAAGGGTATGAAGTTCTTTACAACAATAGACTTAATAAAAGGATATTATCAGGTTGAGATGGAAGAGACCAGTATTGAGGAAGACTGCTTTTACGAACTCCTTGTCACATTGGAGTTCTTGCGAATGCCGTCGGGTGAAAAAAAACGGGCCCTGCAACGTTTTCAACGGGGATGAGGTATGCTTTTAGCACATTATACCTTGGAATTGAGTGCATGTAATTTGGATGATGTCCTGATTGTAAGTGAACATTCGAAAGCATTTGGAAATTGGAAAAGGTTCAGCTGCTTTTGAAGAACTGGCTTAAAATCAAACCGGCCAAGACTTTCCTTCTCCGACAAGAAGTACAATACTTAGGACACCGAGTATCCGAACATGGAATGGTTCCTTTAGAGAATAACTTACAAGGTATAATGCAATTTCCCGTACCGACCACCGTTCGTAAATTGAGGCAATTTCTGGGAATGGTCAACTTCTATAGGCGCCATATTGCGCACTGCTCAGAAATTGCGAAACCTCTTTTTGCATTATTAAGTAATAAAACTTTGAAATGGACCGAGCCCTGTCAGAAAGCGTTTGAAGCATTAAAGGAAGCATTAACATCACCACAGATCCTGTCGTACCCAGATCGTACAGAGAAAGCAGCACCCTTGTTATTATATGTGGATGCCTCTGATGTCGGGGCAGGGGCATGTCTCGCTCAGACACAATCTGGTGAAGAACGTCCTATCGCTTTTATTTCAACCACTTTTAATAAAGCTGAACAACGCTACAGTACAACGGAAAAAGAGGTAGCTGCTATACGATGGGCTGTGAGGGCATTAAAACCTTTCCTGTATGGAATAAGAGTGGTCATTTTTACTGACCATCAGCCACTTTTGTATTTGCATAGTATGCCATTGGTGAATGCTCGGGTAGCACGTACGCTCGAGGAAATTAACGACATTGATTATGAGCTGCGTTATATTCCAGGTAAAGAAAACGTTGTGGCAGACGCTTTGTCAAGATCTCCAGTGGGAGAAACATCCGAAGAGTATGAAGCATTGTTGGTAGACGCTATCCCTGGGGGTTTTTCGGAAATTAAGATTCCTGGAGGAGGAGATTCGCTTTTCCAGGCTTTTTCGGTGGGGTTGTATGGGTCGATGGAACATCATTTAAAGGTAAGACAGGAAGTTGCAAAAGAGTTGTTGGAAAATAGGAATGCATATGGATTACCCGCGGGGAAGGAATCTAGGCAAATCACAAAAAGATTACAGCTAATGAAGCAGGCGGGTCAATTTCCAATAACTCAGGCCATATTGGCATTTACAAAATTGTATAAAGTACAAGTCTGGATGTATTACGGGGATACGAAACCCTTAAAATTTGGAAAGGATACAGAGAAAAGTATTTTTCATCTTTTGTGCCGTGGAGGAGTCCATTACAATCTCCTGGTGGGCCTTCCAATGCAGCCGATAAATAAAGAGGAGGAAGTAATCAGTACTAACGTAGTAACATCCGAAAAGTTTGAGGAAAGGATTTTGTTGGATGAGTCAATGGAGGAGGAAGGTAAAGCTGAGAAAATACCACCATTGGTTGATAAAGTGGTTCCCATGAGTAACCAAAACACCGGTGGGGAGGTAGAGGTTGAGATACCAGATGATCCAAAAATTCATCATATAGTAATCGATTCAGATAACATAATAGATCCTTTGGAAATCGAGTGTGATGATATTGGAAAGATGCAAAGATCTGATTATACGTTAAGACGATTGAAGAATGCCATCGTAAGGAAATTACCGTTTAATGGTCCGTTACAACCATTTGCTCGCGTAAGTAAATATATCTATTTTATAAATGATCGCTTGTATAGAGAGTTCTCTACGGGAGAATTCGCTCTCATAGTCCCCCAAACTTATTTGACGGAAGTAGCTATTAAAGCTCATTGGATGTTTGCCCATATCGGGAAGCAAAAGTTGCATTCTTTATTGATAAATTGGATATGGCACCCGAAGATATCTACTATCTGTAATGACATCACTACCACCTGTAGTAAGTGTCAAGCTTGTAAGATCTCAAACATTCTCTATGTACCGCCCACTCTTAAGATCGTAACTTCAAGACCATTTGAATTAGTGGCAATGGATTGATCCAATTTCCCTGTTCTACCAGGGGAAACAATTATGCGTTAGTGATGGTGGATCATTTCACGAAGTGGGTGGCTGCTGTTCCCATAAGAAACAAACAAAGTATCAATGTCGCAAATGCATTCCAACACAGAATACTGCCATTTTTGCAAAAGTTCCCGGAGCGGCTTCTTACTGATAACGGTAGGGAATTTATTGGACCTGAGTTCGAGGAGCTCTTAAAGAGACAACAAATAAAACATGTACTAACAACCCCGTATACACCATCTTCTAACGGCGCGGTCGAACGGGTAAATCGTACCCTGAGTCAATATCTGAGAATGTCAGTAAAGAAGTCAAATAAATGGGATGAAGAGTTGTCACAGGTCTTATTAGTCTATAATCATACAACACATACGGAAACGAACTTGACTCCTTGTGAAAATATACTGAAAAAGGCACATGAATTAAGAACTGGACTCCCTTTACCTGTGGAGGAAGAATGTTGGACGGAAAGTCATGTTAGATTCGTTCCGTATGAAGTCCATCAAATGGTAGGTTTAAAGGCTCATCTCCCTGGAAATCTTACGAAAAATAAATTTGATCCTAGGTATCATGGGCCTTATGAAATTATAAAAGTAAATGACAATCATGTCACATATGTGTTACGATCTCCGGAGGATGGAAGGCAATATAAAGCTCATCATAGACAGTTGCGACCATGGAAAATGCCTCCTGAGTATTTAACAAATAATCCAGTATTTCAAAGATATGCCAAGGGTAGGGGAACAGCGAACATAGACGAAAAGGAATTGGAAGAAGTCTTCGAACAGGAGAAAATAGACATTGAAGCGTTAGAACCAGTAGAGTTAGAGTGGGAAGATGATGACAGTGATGACGAGGACTCTTTCGAGGGGTTCACCATTGATGACCGAATATTAAGTGAGGTTAAACAAAGTTTTGTGGGATTAATACAAGAACAGCAAAGGATTAACTTGGAATTGGGAAAGATAATTGAAAGAGAAAAGGAAAACGGATCACACGGAGATTTGAGTAATGTAGTAAAATCAGCTGAAGAAGAAGAAGTCAATGAATATTTACAATGGGATGCATCTGATTTGATAGAAGAGGCATTTTATCGTTGGGAATCATTGCAAGCTCCACCGGAGGATTTTGGGGAATCCTTACCAAATAATAAAGTGTTTGAAGAATGTATTCAGGCATATTCTACCCCAGTAGTGGGGTTGCCTATTTTTGAAGAAGTAGAAACGGAAAATTATGTAAATATAGAACAGGATGGACAGAGAGAAAACTCTCCTGCTGACGATTTGTCATTCGAAGGGTTCGACGGTATTAATGACTTATTTAGAAATAGATTAGCTGAATTGAAATCACAAAGAACGGAAAGTGAGCGTCCATATACTCGATCGAGAGGGTTATGTCAAGACTTACCGTTAGTCTTCCCGTATATGATAGAGCGAAAGCGAAAAACAACCAAATAATTTAAAAAAATGATAAAAACAATATATATACATAAAAACAAAACAAAAACAAAAACAAAATACATATAAATAATAAAAACAACAAACTAACAATGGAAATAATAATAACAAATAATAAAAAAAAATAACAAAAAAAATATACATAAAAGTAAAAAAAATAACAATCTAAATAAAAAGAAATGTACATAAAAAAAATATATAAATATAATGAAAGTGACACAATACATAAGGGTAATAAAAACATAATGAATTTAAACATACTAAAAACAATACACATAAAAATAATGAAAAAAATTCTGAATGGGAATAATAAGAAATAATAATGAAATATTTAACAGTAACTAAAACAATTTAAATGAAAAAAAGATATAATAATAACAACAAAATATATAAATAAAAAGAATAAAAAGAACAACGAAGATATCAAAATAAATGAAAACAAACACACCATAACAGCACACATAAAAAGCACAAAATACAACAGAATAAATAAAAATAATAAAGACACATAAATGGACAAGACAATAACATATAACAAGAATCAATAATGATAGAAATACTACATAAATGAGAAACAATAATACATAATATGAACACCTAAATAAAGGAAATACATTAAATAAATGAAAAACAATAAATTTTTAGTAGACAATGTAACATACATAAATCATAACAAAAACATTAGACATAAATGAAAAACAATAAAAGCAATTATACAAATAACCATGTAAACAAAAATACCCAGGTTTCCAAATAATTAATTAAATGGGGGGGGGGATCAAAGCAAATGAAAAATTTATTAAACTGATTAATATAAATGTTTTATTCTTTTTTTTTTCAGATTTTGGTATTGGGCCATTCGTGGGTGCGTGATCTTAAGAACGCATACATTGAGGACTTATTACCCGGGGCCACCGTAGTTTTTGAGTCATACCCGGGGAAAAAGCTGGCTTGGTTTAGTGATATGGCTCACATGATAGTAAAGCCTGACTATACGCATTTGATAGTTTTTGCGATAATTCCGGAGGCTTACAACCAGACGCGGTTACCTGTACCGGGGCCATTCAGTCGACCTGAAGGATATTGGGTGGATACGGCAAATTTTTCCTTTCAAATCGAGGACTTTGCCCAAAGGTTCTCGAGATTTTCCCAGAAGTGTGCTCGTCTCAATCCCCGGATGCAAGTTATTTTGGGGATACCACCATTCCTTGACTTGGTGGAATATAATAGGCAGTTGGTGCTCAAGTATCCAAAACGGGTACAAGATATATACAATCAGGCACCTGAATATTCGGATAGGATTCTGCATTTGCAGGCCACCAACATCCATGCCCAAATCCGACAGCTTCGTAGATCTAACATACAGTGGCACCAAAAGAGTTCGTTTCCGGTGATATATGCGGCGAAGGGATTGCCGGGTCAGAAACTGAATGTTAAGAATTTTATGGAAGGAAGAGTGTATACCCTGGGGGAGCAGGGATTTTTGAGAGATGGGTTACACCCAGGGTGCGATTTAAGCCGACAGATATTTATCAAAATGCGAGCTCTGGGGTATTTTGGCGAGGAGTTGAAGTTGGTAGGGGCAGGAACATCTTCCTCAGTTCCGGAAACGGTAGTGGCACCGGTAACACCAGAGATAGCTATCCAAGGGATAGTCCAAGAGATAGTGGAAGTAGTAGAGGAAATGGTAGTAGTGAGTGAGGCTAGTGGTGAGGAGATGAGCAGTTCACCAGTTCCGGAGCAACCGGCCAATGATCCTTCGGAGGTGGGGCCAAGTTCCCACGAACAACAAGTTCAGGACAACTCTGCTATTGTCCCGGAGGTGCCAAGCGAAGTTGTTGTCCCTAGAGTCGGGAGTTATTCTCCAATTCGGTTTGGAGACGTGGATCCGGATATTGTGGATCAAACATCCGCGGTCGTAGTAGAGCGACGTGGTCGTCCCCGTACTAGGAGAGAAACTCCGTATCAGCGGCGTCAACGGCTGACATCGAATCAGTCGCAGAGCTCTACATCATCTGTGGCGCTGAGTGTCACAAGATCGGTCCCTTTGGTTGAAACCGTGGATGTTCAGACCGCTTTTAGAGAACGAGTGCAGACTAGTTTAGTACAGATCCAAGGGTTCATGATGGCCTACGGTCAGGAACTGTCGATAGAAGAGGTGAAACGAAGAATCAGGAGTATATGGGATGAGTAGGGACCGGATCCTCCTCATCATGTATTTTAATCCAAGAATGTTTTATTTAATTTTTGATTTTTTTGATGAAAAGACCTTAAAGAAAGGTTATTATTTTGTACTCCAGAAGGGAGTAATTAATGAAAAAGAAATTTTTGATTTTTTTGGACGGGAGTTCTCTATAAGGAGAAACCTAGAAGTGGGATGAGTTTGTTCGATGGTGCGTCAACCTTAGCATTGACGGGTGGGGAGGAATAAGATGAGTTTCAAATTATTCTTTTCTCCCCATCTCTTTCCAGTAACGTGAAAAAAAATTGAGATATATATAAAAGGAAAAACCCAACAAACCAAAGACGTATTAAAGAGAAACAAAAGCACCAGAAATAATAAAAGTAAACGAAGAGATTTCAATAACCAAAGGAAGGAAGCTAGAAGAAGAGAAAGGAAAATTCTCTACCCTTATAAAAGGGTAAGAATAAAGAAATGTTATATGGAAGGAGTGAAGCTTATTGATGAACTAAAGTATTAGAGTATTAAATCCAAAATCTTATTGACAGGTGCTGGTAGTGGACTTCTTTCAAGAGAATCAAGCGTGCCAGTTATTCGGATCAGCTCCTAGATACACTTTTAGTACCACTTTCTAATACAAATTTCATCAATTTAAAATATTTAGCAATGATTTGATAAATTTATTGATTATAACGCGAATAATACTCCCTAGAGAATATAAGAGAAAAAAAACAAAGGAAAATATATGAAAATTAATCCTTTAAATAATTTCGGTCTATTTTCCATATATATCATTATTTTTTATTAGTAAAGAGTACTCAGAAAAATGCATATATGCAGATACTGCAAGCAACAAGGGATTTAAACACAATTTTACAAATAAATACTTTTGCGGTGTTTTTAAAAAGAGATAAACTTCTAAATAAGAGTTTTGTCAAAAACTATTTTTATGTCTAATATTAGAATCTTGATATTGAGTGTTATGAATATTTGATGAATCATTTAGTAATTCCAGTATAGTATTTATAGTAGTTACTGGTGAGAGCCTCAGAGAATTCCAGATAAAATAACACTCAAAGAAAAATATTTATCACTCTATATGTGTAAAAGGCAACAATTTTAGCCCATGTTAACAACTGGCTTGGCTATCTGCGTTTTTTAAATTATATTATTATTTATTTTATCCCAAATTTTATTAAGTTTGATGAAAAAGAAAATACGTCAGGTATAAATTGGAAACAAATACAGATTATATAAATTAAATGGACCAATATCAATTCATATTCCTGTAAATTTGACTATGTCCACTCTTATATTAAATTATGTATTTCTCACTATTATGTATTGATTCATATATTTCACGATAATTATCTCTAATGTTACAAACCTTAAACTGACTATTTCCACCCATCATTTTCCTCAAAGTTGAGGTGATTATTTTGGGCAGGATTACCGATCCTTAAACAAAAAGTTAACCCGGGGACCAAAAGGGTACCCGCTCAATCAATGCACGCTTAAGAGGCTATCTCATTATTATTCTCAATGTCTCCCTTCTATCGACACAATTCTATTAAATCCTATCTTTTCCACTAAGAATAACAGACCCCCCCTCTCCTGTATTTTCCTCTAAAAACAAGTGCTTTCAATGGGCATCAACAACAAAATCTCCTCCCCCGTGGGATCACATAAGGCAAATATAGTACCCATTGCACGGCCAAATTGTGTTTGGTATAGGTGCCAAGGAAGAAAAGTCTTCTTTTCTATACTGTAATACTGTATAGGATGAGTAGATGATCCACAACACCTAATACATTATGATTTAACTGATGGTAATTTGTTTATCCATTTTTTCAACCAGCCAAGTTTGTATAAATCATTACTTTTTTTATATATTTGTGGATATACACAGTAAGGGTGTATGTCACACCCATATATATATTCGGGGTAACTCCGACCAATAATAGATGGGGTATGTACAAATTTAATAGAAAAGGTCAAAAATCAAAGAAAGTTTTGGGATCATGAATTTGGTGTTTTTGATTTTTATTAGCCAGTTGAGGTTCTGGCGTAGAGTCAATTTAAACTGCAACACGGTATCGCACTCAGCCGCTGAGTAGTTATATAGTTGTGTTTATGCATAATCAACTAACAGATAAAATTATAATTAGCACAACTTTGTAAATCAACTAGCAAAAAATAATAAGTAAACGACCATGGAGTGAAGTAAAATCAAAAAACATAGAAATATCGTTCATCAGAGTCTTAATCAGTCTATTTAGGTTTAAAAAATACAAGTAAGTAGAAATCACGAAAAGAGAGAAGAGAAAAAAGGGGTAAAGGCGAGTGAAAGTTTCTCGAAAAACAACGACCTATTAGCGTAATTCAGATATATAGACAAATGCCGGAGAATTTCGGAACTAAAAAAAAAAAAAAAAGAGAAAAAAATGGAAGTGGGGAGAGGTATAAGTAAGAAGTTAAAAATAGTACGAGGTAATACGAGCACGGATTAACTTAGCGGAGCAACTACAAGATTCCATCTGCCGCATCAATTACATATATCTCCTTATTTCGCACAGCAACAAGGAAGATCGCTGCCAGACTTCGAGAACGACATTCAATTTGGCCTCAGGGCTGGGTACTTCCGGAGAGATTGCAGACTACACTCGATTGAAGGCTGGTTGATAAGGAGCAACTTGTCTATTGTTCGGGTGGGATAGAAAACCTACACAGATATATATATTATATATATATTATATATATATATTAGTATATATTATATCTATCTATCTATCTATCCTAGAAATCTATCTTAGTCTATCTATCTATCGTATCTATCTATCTATCTATCTATCTATCTATCTATATTATAATATATATATTATATAGTATATATATATAAATATAATATATATAATATAATTATTATATATATATATATAGTATATATATATTATATAATAATATAATATATATATAGATATATATAGAGTTATTTCCTTTTCAAACTAAATCTTTTCATTAAAGAGGTAGCTGGAGAGTTAGCTCAGTCTCTTAAAGATTGATAAAATAGCAAACATTAAAGCAGCGCTACCTATAAGGACTCTCGATTATATTTATACAAAGTATAATAAAAAATATATAACCAAAAAATTTTTCTTTTTTTTGTCATAAATCTACATGTTGCATCACATCCGACACAATATAATTAAAATAATTTATTAATTATTGAAGATAGTCGGAACTTATAGCGATAAAAATATTGTCAGGCAGTCTCGTTTAGCGAAAAAAAGTATTACTAAAATGCCTATTCTAGAAATAGTTCAATTTAAAAATTAAGATTTTTCATTTATAGATTTTATTCTTTATAATTAAATTAAAATTTTAGTGGTTAGTAGCTCACTATCATATGCTAGTGCTGTTACGTTTAATTTTAATGGCCATTCTACTGATAGATTCAGGTTATGTTAAATTAACAGAAGTTAATTTATTGTATAATATTTCTAAAAAAGCAAAATTTAGAATATCAAATTGTTTCTTTCTGTGTTATAGTGCCAACTTATCTGGGGAAATCACCCCTCAGACATTGGGCAAAGACTTTATCATAGGTCTCTTTGGGGTAGCATACCTGTACTTGTTAAGAGGGGCACCATCGTTTGAAATGAGTTAACCGCAATAACTGCTCGTCTGATGCTCCAATTTGGATTTGTCGGATTTGGCAACAATATTTGAAAAGTCCTATAGAGGTGTGAGTCATTTTTTTACACGCTAACTTATGAGAGGCACCTAGTCTATTATCTATATATTTAATTTCTTCCTAAAGAGGAAAGGGAAGCGAATCACTAATTTTCGTTTCTCACCTATTCATCATCATGTTAAAATTCCTAAAATTCTTTTTTAGAAGCTATTGAGACAATATTCGGCAAATGCTATGAACTGTTTATTCACAATAAAAATCGGTTCAATTTTTTTTAAATCAATTTTTATGCGTTGGGGGGGTAAAATCGGGGGTGGCGGCCCTCTGGGTAACAATTACCTGTTTCGGGCTAAGATTACCCCACCCGTGTTGCATGATAACATGGTAACGTGGTTACCAAGATGGGCATAAGGTCAGAGAAAACCAGGCAAAATAAACCTTCATGCGAGGTGAGTGCACAACCATCTGGTATACCTTCGCATTCTTCATGTACCCCGCCAGATTATCGTTTAATTTGCCAAAAAGAAGTATCCATTAAAAATTACGATTTAAGTTATTCTTATTTTATTTATTGATGCTTTGCTTGTGGATTTTAAAATCTGATCCATGTTCCTATCCATGAATATATGCCACCTTTAATAAAGGGCCTCTGTTTGGGAGAGAATTATTAACATTAAAATATTAAAAGTCTGTTTATGACTCAAGAGGGATTCTAAAAACGTCTCTATACACATATTTTTGATACTTGTCGCAGAGGAGTGTAATTCTCTCAAGAAAAATAAAATCAATAAGTCAACAATTGGTTTCGTTTGATTTGTCAATCTGATAATGGAAAAGATGACTTGATTAGAGCTACATGTTTTATTCATTATCATATAGAAATCCTCTGAGGCTAATTAGTCCAACTTAAACTGCTTTTCAAAATCTTAGACTTATATTAGAAAATTGGCGGGTAAAAGGCGTGAGTTGTTCAATGTTCTGGGCGTATATTATCTTACCAGGCGAAGGACTTTTTAGAGAGCAAAACACCGAAATTTAGGAAAATGCTAAGAAAGTCCGTTCGAGTTTGTCCAATTGTTAGGCACAAATTTAGTAAATGCTAACGAAAATCGTTAGGTAATGTTCCTTTTTTTCACCTAAAACGGGGCATTGCTAGTTTATAGGGACGCTCCCATTTCTGGAACTACTTCTTAAATGGCTTTAGTTCTAAACGGAACTCTTTGATCTTGGGAAAACTGTGGCTAAATAAAAGCACACCCAAATTGGGGTTGGGGTGCTCCAATACAGACCCAGCAAGCAGGTTTAACGCATATTTTCTTATTCAAGGAAATATTATTAATCGCCTTTAAATGATGAAATAGGCTATTACTAGCGTTATGGAGTAGAAAAAAGTAAGTAGTGGTCACTAAGCAAATATTATTGGTAAATGTAGTTAGTCCAGGGCGTTTACGCGTAGTAGTTTCGTATCCTGGAGGAATGAATTTTTGGATGAAACCTCGTCCTAAGTTCAAGATAAGAATCATCTAGTAGTTAATAATGTTAAGCTGTAATAATACGACTCCATTGAAGGGTGTAATACTTACACTTACCACACAATCAAGTTTTATCTAAAATGCTTTCCATTTTTTCTACAAAAAATCATTATACACTATTTAGGCTTCCTTTCAAAATTCTCGTGAGTATATTGAATAAAGAATTAGGCACGAAAGTACAAAAAATCTTCGGATTAAAATCTCTCTCATTATAGTTATGTTATTGAGATTTTATCTTGTATTTGGTCGTAGTGTATTACTTTCCAAAAGAAGTACACAAATTCGCATGACCCAGTTGCTCCCATTAGAAACAGCTGATCCAAAACTTAATAATATTGAAACAATCGAATACGAAGTTTTTTTGAGTGAACGGAAAACAGAGACGAAACCGCCTTCCAAAAGTTTCCCCCAAAATCTTGTGAAAACAATTTCGTTGCTAAAACTTGCTGATTAAAAAAACATATATTTCTATAAATTCGGTAGAGAAACGTCCTTTAAACGCTCAAATAAAATAACTGTGTTCCACAATTATGTATGACATGGACAAAAGAGCTAGTGAAATTGCTAAATACCTGACAAGATTTAAAACTATGTGGTTAGGGTTAGCACGAATCTTCGGCATGAATCAAAGAGCCGCCAGGATTGTTTTACATAAAAATTTTAGGTTGAGGTTCGAGTTTGCCAATATTTGGTTTAATGGAGTCTACGTGGTTCTCCCATGAGGACAATTATTCCAACATGATATATTTAATTATTAAAAAACCTAGTTCCTATAAACAAAGTGGAATCATTTTAACCTTTTACAAATAATTGATCAAAGAACCATAAACTGCTGCAAAAACCCGGGGGGCTCACTAATAGTTGAATGGAGTTTTATCCCCTCCTGATTTTAGAAGAAACAAAATAATCTAGATTTAAAGGCAAAAATTTGTATGATGAAGGTGAACCTTATTTCAATTTTACACAAATCGGACGCGAACTACCACTATTTTCTTACAACTACTTAACCGCAATTCTTATTTTTGTTTATTCTATATTTTTTTTCGGTCTAGCCTCATTTATTTCTAAATATTCGGTAAGCCCACTACTCGGGAAATGATAGTTCGGAGACCTAACAGAATTTAGGAAATTACTTAACGTTTCGCTCGTTAGCATTTTACTAAATTATGTTTAAAAATGACATAATCGAACGACCTTTTTAGCATTTTCGCCTAAAGGGGTGGTGGTCGCATGTTTTGGTTTAGGGCAAACACCAGCCTGCAAAATCTTAGGAAAAACACTTTTTCTTCCAAATTTTATATAATCAACAACAAAACCATCTCGGGGAATCTGGCGAGCTAAAGGTAATAGATGGTCGTCCGATATAATATAAAAAACATTCAGGTTATTATTGATGTTGATAGCCACGGCTACCGAATATAAACCATCGATAAAATTGGGAGAAGTTGTATTAGAAAACTAAATACATGGATTCAAATTTTGTCTTTTCGCTTTTTAATTACTTAATATTTTACAGTACTAATAACATTATAGGGCAGAAAAAAAATTCTTTGGCTGGTAACTATCCCTGTTTTATCTGGGACCTTTCCATATAATAAATTACATTGATCTTGTATATATCTATTTGGAGGTGCGGAGAGAGGAGTTTTGTAATCAACATCCAATACGTCCTGAAGTTTTGGGAGAATTCTTAAGGTATATAAAATATTCTTATTGCTTGCAAGCGTTTCTTTGTCGTGGGTAAAACGTTTATCACAAAATTTAACTCATAGTACGGTGTTACGCCATATTTTAGAAAAGCAACTGCAGTAAATACCTAGAAAATTCCATATTACCTCCTAATTCTTCCTTATGGCCTCTAAATTCTAGGTTATTAGGCTGCTAAGTAAGAGTAATGATTTGATTACTAACTCTGTCTATTTTTGCATCTGACTCTTTGATCGTCTTCGCGTCTGTAATTCATACACCATACATAGCATCGATATTCGTTTCTTTTTCTTTTTCCATGAATTATAGAGAAACTTAATACAAAAATGACTGGAACATCAATAATTAAGCTAAAACTTTTTTTGAAATGACGCTTTGTTAGTAATTGATTCACTTCGGAACTCTGTTGCAACAACTGGAGAAGACTTTCTGCACTTAATTCATTGAACCTTAATGGCAGACGGAGACAGACGTATGTTTATTTAGTTTTATATATATATAATATATAATATATCTAAAGATCTCATATTATATAAAAATATAATCTTTATATAGATATTATATATATATATATAATATATTATTATATATAATATAATGATACTAAATAATTGATCGACCTGACCACTGGAAACTAAAACCACGGCACGGTGCCCCACGATGCAAACCGCGGGTCCTCTCCGCATTTGCAGGACCGTTGCGGTCCCGTAAGTTCGCCACTGAGTGTCAGATATCGATTTTTAGGAAAGATAATCGCTTTTATAAAATTTCCCACCATGCATAACGCATGCAAGTGTTTTCAATAAACAATGGTACATATATATATAAATTATGTAATAATATATATAATATATATAAATAAATTTAAATATATATATATATATATATGTATATATATATATTAATAAGCTTATTATATAATATATATTAATATTTATCAAGCACCATAATCTCTCGCATAAAAACATGGCAGGGTGGCGTTGCGTGGCGTGGTAATTTTTCAATTACTTTATTCAAATTGATCACCATCATTCACATCCGAATAGAAAAAGGAAAAAACATCTGTGATAGAAGGGGGTTTCTATTTTCAAGCCCCTTGCTATCGGGCGAAGAGAGTTAAGTGATATTTTTCTCCTGTTCAGGTTCCGGTGGCAACTCTCCAACACTTGCATTCAAGTGAACTTTACTAATTTCATGTTCTTTAATTTTTTTAATTACCTATAATTTCTGCATTTCATGATCAAAATAATTAACAGAGATTAGTCGAAGAAATGTTACTTCTATCTTGACTGATTGGTGATGCTAAAAATGTGCAAAAATTAATAATTGAACATTTCTAAATCTAATTCATTAATTAAATTTTTTTTTTACAGTTATAGAAAACTTAAACATTAAAGTACTCTTCTTCTCTTCTAAAATTCAATTCCCGAGTTTTTAAGTAGTAGTTCCTTCATCATTAGTAACCTTCAATCTTTCACCCAGTAATTTAACCTCAGTGCTTCTCTTTTCCGCGCTCGCCTTCTAGGTTTCCATTGCCATCTACACTTGATGACAGTCGAATTATATATTTATATAAAAAATACGTAAATAATAGTGAGATAGTAAATGGATAATCATAGTTATATATTATAAAATATATATATAATATCCGTAACGGGGTAATTCGTCCATTGGGGGCTATTCGGACCACGTGGGGCAATTCGGTGCAGTGGCTCAAAATAGCCTATACAATGTAAAATATATCTTTCAAGATGTAAAATAATGTATTTTTATGTCTAGTATTAATTTTTTATGAAATCTTTTTAATTAAAGTCCATTAATTTTGCTGATTTTTGTTTTTTTTTTCTGAGCACTATAAAATTCGGGTAAATTTTTAGGCTTATTGCTAAGAATCCTGACAGGTCATAAATAATTGTACTATCTTACTGGTACCGAGCAAAGTATAATAGTACTTAAAAGATAGTATCAAACCTCATGCCAATCGGTTGGAGTCATTCAGGCAGAGAGATAAATATGTTTTATTGTAAAAATTTGTAACACACGGCGGCAAGTTTCGGTCCAGGGTTTAAAATTGTGCGTGGCGGCAATTCCGGTCCAACATTGAAAATCTTCATTAAGATTAATTTTTTAATTCACTCTTTATAGCAAGAAGGATGTTCGATAATATATATGTTTAAGAATAATTTTTACACTTTTACTGCAAGATAGGTAAGGTAAAGTTTTTTCCACATCAGGCCTAATTAATCTTGTACAACTTTTCAGCAAAGATGGGTCTCACACTGTACCAAGAGTACACACGGAGGTCTCCTGATGATTATGTTGGCCACCTTAACCGTTTTTTCGTTCTTTTGCAATTTGGTTCTTACGAAACTACGATAATTGCCTAAAACGCGCTCGAGTTTTGCATCTCGTTTTTTTGGTCAAACAGGCATTGCGTTCGTTTTTGTCAGGAACAGCGCAAATGTAAAAAGGAAACGCTCACGCAAACGTAAAGAAATTTCCTTATTCTGTGTAATGATAAAATAAAAAAAAGAATTGCAACCTTGTACAGAATTATTACATTACAGTTCGTTTTTGGTCAAACAGCGCAAAATCGTTAAAAAAAAAAGCTCACCAAACGCAGTCTGAGAGTCTCGAGCAGAAATCCACAAATAATAACACGAACTGTATGATATGAGTATCAGGGATATATGAGGCAGGAATACAAAGAATTAAGGAAATTTTCCTTACGTTTGGTGAATCATTTTTTTGATTTTGCGCTGTTTGACAGAAACGAATGCAAACTCGACATTTTATTAGGTTTATCGAACCCCAAAGTTTCTTAAAAATACATATTGTAATCATTATCTAAAAAAGACCTAAACACTTGAAGCTTTCGTTCATTTTTGTCAAACAGCTTTTGCGTTCATTTTTGTCAGACATCGCAAAATCGTAAAACAAACGCTCACCAAACGTAAGAATTTCCTTAATTCTGTAAAATACAGAATAAATAAGATAGCAACCTTACAGAATTAGGAAATTCCTTACGTTAGGCTACTCTTTTTTAATGTATTTTGCAGGTTTGACAAAAACGAACGCAACAGCGAACATTTTTATTACGTTTTCGAAGACCCAATTTCTTTCCTTAAATAGATATTGGTAATACAACCATTATGTTAAAAATGGAAAACTGACTATATCATAGTTTTATCGCAACTAAAACACTTCTAAGTGAGGATTCTTAGGGATGTGAAAATTGGAAAGTGGACCGAATTGCCCCGCCCCCTAAAATCGTGGGGCAATTCAGGTTACTTATCGGCCTCTAACATTAATCCTATATTTATATATACAATACAATTATATAATCCTACTCCTAAAGATAATATAACATTATAGAAAAAAAAAATTGCGATAAAAAAAAGAGAGTCAAGAGTAGAGGAGAGAGCCACTAGATAATACACTGTTGAAATAACGCGAGTTTTGGACCGATATTGCGACCGTTTTACGTAGTAAGTATATATTATATATATAATATATATAGTATATATATATATATATATATATATATATATATATAATATATAATATTACTATATATATATATATTATATCATATAATATACCGTATATAATATAGCAGCTATATATATATAGTAATATATAGTATATATTATATATATATATATATATATAATATGATATATATATATATATAATTAATATATATATATATATATATAATATATATATATATTACCTTTAAAACAAAAATATATTTTCTGGGCCCATATTGATTGACCAAGTGCGATCCATAAATTGATTGAATTTCCTTTCTTCTATGTTTAATTAAATTTACATGTTAAATAGGAATTCCTGAAATATGAGTTGTGTAATTATGAATTTATTTAAATTGATCTACCTGACAAGTACAAATATTAACTGATCAGGTTTTCACATAAAGCAACAAACTCGGTCAAATCGTTGCACTATAGAACCTGAGACCATGTTGAAGATGCAACTAAATTCTAATACTACTAACTTTAATATTATTAAATGAAATTCAAATTATCTAGTTTCCTGTGAAGCTATGTTAAGTAGATACAAGTGTCTTCAGTTGAAAGGTCAAATGTGTTTTGCAATTTATGCAATTGTGGATATTAAGAAAATAGTTACAAATTATGTTTATAATTCTGCAGTCATTTGCACAACATGGAAAATATTGATTTACTAGTATATATATTAGTATATATTATAATATAATATATAATAATATTATATATATAATTATAATATATATATATATATTATATTATAGGAATATATATTATATATATATATTATATATATATATATATATATATATATCGGTTATATATATATATAATATATATATATTATATAATATATATTATATAGTAAATTTATAAAATTTAAAATATATAATTATATATATATATATATATATAATATATGATATATATATTAGTAAGCAACAGAGGGGATATATTATATTAATTATATATATATATATATTATAATATATACTTATATATAATATATATATATTATATATATTATATATATATATATATATCATATCACGGCCCATTAAGGGGCTCCCAGAGCCGAACGGGGATCAGCACTGGGAGGACAATTTCCACTACTCCGTAGGCGAGGGCTGGAGAAGCCCCGCCACCACCCTCAAATACAAAGAGCGGGGGGTGTTCCGGAGACCCTCCCTGGAGGTGGGGAAATATTGTCCTACCCTGTCGTTCCCTGGAAGGCCGAGAGACTTCGACTCCTGCCATCCGGGGCGGTCACCCTTATTAAATTTCTCATTATTTAAAAAAAAATTGTTTTTTTTTTTGTAAAGCTGAATGGGGTCCGCCAAGGGTATACCGCACCGATGCAGGAGTCGGGGTCTCTCGCTTCCAGGAAACGACAGGGTATGAAGTTGTTCGCTCCCCCTCCTCTACATCCGGACTCATGAACCCCCATCTGCTTCTGGTTATTTGGCTGCTGTGGGGGTCCTTCTGCCCTCTCCCCTACGGGTATGAAAAGGTCCCCCCATCGGTTTCGCATGGCTCGAGGCCCCACTAAGCCCGTGATATATATATATAATATAGTATATATATATATATTATATATAGTATAATATAATATATATATATATATAATATAATTATATATATATATATTATGAAATATATAATATTATATATATAAATATACCCTATAAAGGTCTGTGATTTATATATATATATATATCTATTATATAGTAGCTATATAGTATAGCGTATACATATTAATATATATATATATATGATTATATTATAGTCACTAATATCACTAACGCTGTAGAGCAGCGACCTCACACATTTTTGAGACAAAAATTTCTAAGTAATAAGAAATTCTAGTTCAGAAAGTTAAGTTCACACTAAGTTTTCTTAAGAAAATTTCTTAGTGGTAAGCGTTGTTGGAAATTATTGTCCCACAGCTTATCACAAACAAATTTTATTAAAAACTAACTTAACTTATATTTTCTGAAAATTTTTTTGAACTTAGAAAATTTTTGGTCCTAAAATTGTGTCCACAGCTTACTATATATATATATATATATATATATATATATATATAGATATATATATATATATATATATTATATATACCACTAGTATATAAAGATATATATATTAGTATATATATATATATAATATATGTATATATACGTAGATGATCTAATATATACCCCTACTGGGCTGTGATATATATAAATATATTATATCTTATATATTAATATATATAATATAATAATATAATAATATTACATATATATATAGTATATTTATTATATATATATAATAGTATATACGTATATATTAGTATATATATTATATGTGTTGTGTGTGTGTGTAGTTTACATTAAATTTAATCTTTCATAAAATTTTATTTTAAATTTAAAAGACACAGTTAAGGTTAATATATTACGTAACTATATAAAACAAATATTTCCATTTTAAAAATATTTAATGTATAACTTTTGCCAAAGATCGTGCACTCTGTAACGTGTTGAACAAAAGACTATAAGCTTTAATATATATAATAATCTATAACATAATAATGATAGTAATAATTATATATATATTATACTATATATCTATATATATATATTATATATATATTATATATATATGGGTAGCACAAAAATCCGATTACTTAACGTATATATCGAAAACACAATCGAATCTGAATAAACATTACCGTCAACCGGGGACTATTACCAAAAATGATTAGTAAAACTGTGGTATTGACAAGGTTTCTTTGCAGTGAGTTGAAAACTTAAAAAGCCAAAGCCAAACTATTGGAACATTAAAATTAAACAAGTAGCATACTATTTCTGCATAAAAATTGCAAGAGGTTGGCCACCCCGCTCATTTAGGGGCTTAGTCCCGCTATCTGTCGTAGCGCACCTCCGCACCTCGAAAAAACGTAGTCCGCTAGCTCACCTCCGCAACCTATTCATACCCATCATAACTCCGCGAGCGCAAGCTCCGCACGCTTCCCACGTCTTTCGCACTATAATGGTGCGTACTTCGCAAAGGTTTTAATATTAAAGATACTAAATAGTATAGGTATAACCTATCCTAACAAGAAGATTTATTTATATATATGAAAATTGAATGAAATATTTACAAAATCTCAGATTTTCCTCTTCCTCCTCAATGTCTTCGCAAAGAACAAGAGCATCCATAATTGACTTTCAAAATGATTATTGCATGAAGATTTAGAAGGAGTAAGGCTGGACCTCTGTTGCCCCCTAAATGATCCACCAGTCCTACAAATATTCTCGCTCGTAACAGGCAGCAGAACTAGGGAGGTGTATTAATATTTGTTAAACTGAAAAGTTCAACAATTCTGCCTATGCTGAAAGGGAAAGTGTCCTTCGGTGAGAGGAAGTGCTGGTGTTATATCGCTTCCAGTCATCCATTGGCTATTTAGAGTTCTCAACCTAAATCATTCTCCTCCCTTCTGAAATTTTTCTGACCACCCTGTTCCACCCATAAGAAGGTCTAGCTTTCGTGTCAACGATTTTAGTAGAATCCATTGAAAGCCTCGGACGCCTGCAGAGTCGATCTAATGCTACGTATCAGCTCGGTTAAGCGCTAGATTCACATCACTAATATATACTATATATATATAGAGATAATTATATATATAGTATATATAATATATATATATATAAATATATTAATATTATATATAATTATTATATAAATAATATAATATATATATATATATATATAGTATATGTATTAGATCAATTCTGTGTAAAATTTAATAATTACAAGTATTATATAGTATATTATATTATATATATATATATATATATAAACTACGTATATAATATATATATAGTAAGTATAAATTTATAATATATTATATATATATATATTATATAGCGATATTATTTGGGTTTTGCACTAGAATCCGATTTAGAATGCCTATGTATGTATAGGGCAATTTGAAGTAGATAATATTAATGAGTTAAAGGTCTTTATAGAAGCAGTCTATATAGCCCATGTCAGTCTATAACATCAATTTTCAAATGTTATTCTATTATATATGGTACCATTAAGAAGGTTGAGATTAGTTTTGTGAAGTTTAATTATCTAAAGAAACAAAAGTCCTTAGAGCTAAACATATATAATTAGTTATAATTAAATAAAAAATTATTATCTTTATTATAACCAATAAGAATTCTTTAGTAAAACTATAACTTTCGATTTTTCAAAGAACTGGTTGCGTGACCAAGTAAGCAGCGGAAGACTTTTTTTTGACCGCACATCGCGAAACGTCCGCTAATCTTCTGACGACTCCGCCACCTCCCGCTAGTCCCACCTATCTCTGGTAGATCCGCTCGGAGCGGCTAGCGACTAAAGAGCGGAAGTGCCACTCTCTGAAAATATTGGTTAAACATGGCAAATCGGTCCATAGGTTTTAAAATTATTGGGTGGGCAAACGTAGGTACAAACTGAAATTTATTCAATAAATTTAAATTTTGTAAACCTCTCTCTTACAAGTAATATATCTTTTGTAATAATAACTTACCATTTTAATAATTTTATAATTTTTAATATATTTTTACAGCAAGATGGTAAATGTTGTTTAATTTGTAAATTTTGTACCTATTTTTTCAGCCAAGTTTGGGTTTAGCACATTACAAGCAAGTCAAGAGTGCCATGATTCCACTGTCTGAGATTGATGTGCAGAGCCTTATTAGACCTTAATGAGGGGAAGTCAATCATGGAAATGTGCAAGAAATATAATATTACAAAAACAACCGTTATATATAGGTATAAAGGAAATGTTTTATCACCATAAAAAAGGGGTCGCAAAACAGCTATTTTTTTGTGGTGAAGAAATGGCCATTGCCATAAATCTGGCTAAGCTAGGTTATTATGACATGGCTCTTGATGTTCACGATTTGCAAAGTTTTGTAAAATATTTAGATTCAAATGTTAGGTTAATTGATTGTTTTTTCAATAACATTCCAGGCATAGAATGATACAAATGTATTCTGACAACCAGAATGTGTCAAAATATTTCTCAAAAGCGAGAAGCTGTCACTCCTTTACTTGTTGAAAATTATTTCTCAAAACTTCAATGTGTTCTGCCTTCAAACATCATAAACTATGATGAAACAAATCTGGTTGACAACCCCATATTTAGATATTTAGAAGAGGTATTAAATATGCAGAGAGAATAATGAACAATTCCAAATTCGCCGTTTCAATCATGTTTGCTGTAACAGCTAAAGGTAATATTCTCCCCCCTTACATTGTGTAAAAGGCTGAAAGAATGCAAGATTCTTAGGTTATTAATGGGCCTGCAGATGCCCGTTACAACTTACAACAGAACCACCACTGGTTGGTTTGATTCTTCTGCTATGTTTTTGAACTGGTTCCATTCAGTTTTCATGGTTTAGGTCGAGGCTCCTCCTTCACAAGAGCCAAAAGCTCTGATCGGGGATAATTTGCCTTCCCATATTTTTTTACCACCCTATTTGTATTTTGAATGCAGAGTAGGGATGCCGCAAGAGGACCGATATATATCGATATTGATATTTTTTCGATAATAAATATCGATGATATTTTTCTAGCCGATATATCGATATTTATTTCAGTATCGAGTCATCGATATTTTTTTTAACAAATTTCGTTTTTTTGAATTTGTCTTAACCGAAAACGTAAGAAATGGTAAAGTTTGCGTTTCGTTTTTGTAATTAGCCAAAATTTAGGAAGAATGCTTCGCCAAAAGTAAAGCGTTTTTTCGCTTTTTGCATTTCTGCTGTCACGAAACGTAAGAAAGCTAAAATTTTTGCGCCTCTGATTATGTCAATTCTAACGCACAAAATTTAGGAAAAATGCTCACCAACGTAAAGGGAATTTCTTAAGCTGTAATTTGCTCTTTCCGTGCTTACTGATTTAAGGAAATGGCTTATGAACAAAGAACACAATACAAGATGGGCGTAGTAGGTCGTTGATTTGATGAATGTTTCATTCATCAAATTATCAACTAAATCTTTTTCTTCCAAAATTCCATGGTTCATTGACAATAGTTGATCAATTATTGGTAATAAAAACCATTTGTTATTTTTTTTTATTTTCTGTTTATTCCAAAACCATACGTGCCTTCCATCACAACACTGTTCAAAAAGTCATATGTAGAACAAACGTCGATTAAGCCCGGAATTCGTGCTAAAACTGATTAGCATTTCTATCGAGCGTAAGCACATATATGCAAGTAATCGAAACGGCTTAAGGAAAATTCTGCCTAAATTCTAAGGTTGCTGATTTCCCGTGCTTGCCGATAATTTAGGAAAGTGCTTCATAAAAATGTAAACAACAAGATGGCGGAGTAGGAGATCCTTTTGATTTGATGAATGTTCATTGCATAAATTAGCTTTTAAATCTATTTTTCCTAAATCGATCACTCCGCATCACAAATAGTGATCATTATTTGTAATTAAACCATTTGTATTTTTTTTATTTCTGTTTATTTCAAATCCACGTGCTCCATCACAGCACTGATTCCAATTGTTTGTAAACAACGTTCGTTATGTACAAAATTCGTGCTAAAACTGGATTAGCATTTCTTATCGAGCGCAAGCACAAGTGACAAAAACGATAACGGCTTTACTTCTGGAAATTTTAATCAGTTTTCTTTTTTCATAAATTAACATTTAAGCAAAATGTGTGTATTTTCAGGCGCGTTTGGATCATGACGGGGACATTTGTCTGACTCAGGAGTATATTAATAGGGAGGAGGTCAGAATTAATTATTATACAAGAGAAGAAGTACAAGTAGAGGCCTATAGCGGAAGTACAATTTTCATAAAATATACCTATTACTTATTTAAGTTATTTTACTTTTCCAATTAAATGTTTGTAAAAAGTAATGAAGGTATAGGCCAGAAGTTTAATCCATAATATGGTAATACTTGGTATAGCCTAATATATAATACAGGCCATTATATTATATATACACACAAGTATATATATATATAATATATATATATATATATATATTATCATATAATATATATATATATATATATAATATTATATATATAATAATATATACTAATATATCTATATATATAATATTATATATATATTCTATATATTATATATATTATATATATATATTATAATTAATCTTTAATTTTTTTTTCTTTTTTTTTTGGTATACTTATTAAGTGGATTGAATTAACAGTGAAATTAAAAAATTAACTAAAACTATATATATAACTATGTCATTTATATGGAAGTTTTAATACTATTTTTTTCAATTTCAAACAAACAATTGGCCATTGTAAACCCGTGTCTGTAACATCTTTAAGTGTGCTGTTTCGTCAAAGCAAAGTTTACATGCGCTCAAGGGTTATATCCGTTAAAGAACTAATAAAATTAAATATATACAATTGTGTAACTACATAAGTCTTACCGTTGAGTTTTTGGGTTATTCAATAGACGTTTTTTTGTCCTTGAGAAGTTCTATTAGGTTTAAAGATAATCTCGGCGCTTGTGGCTTTTGATATAAATTGAAACTAACTAACTTTATTTAGGTTAAAATTGAATTAGGTGAGTACAGAGATAAAGAGAATAGAGGTAGGTTAATAAAGGTGAAGAAAGGAAAATTACAATTTACCTCCTAACACGCTACATTTTTATTATAATATTTTGAATTTCACATGCACGACTTAATAGGACCGCTATTGATTTTGAAGTGAGTAAGTGATTTTGGCCTTTATGAATTCTTGTAATAATACCCAATTATTGCAAAGTAACAAATCTGTCCTACTAAATAATTATAAGATAATTAAGTTTGATACTTTATACGATTTTATTTATATTTTCACATCAAATTACGGTACAAATAAAATAAAATAGAAGACATAAAGTGAAAGCAAATAGAGTAGATGTCAAGCTTATCTACTGATATGACATTAACTACTAAATAAGCAAAGTAGGTATCAGTTTGTAACTATCTGATAGTTTTTATATCCTCCCACTGAAGAGTGCAATGAACATATAACAATTACAAAAATTAATTTTTTACCAATCAGATAAATTCCGGCGAAGGAATTCTTGACACTTGACAGGAGCCTGTCTAAGTGAGATTTTGGAAGATGAGCTGAGAAATTTTGATTTGAAAAAGTCAAGTTGACGTGAATTTATACCTGAAGTTGAAAGAAGGTTGTACATTAATGCAATAGCAGTTTCACTATTACTTTGAAGAACTGAATATGAATTGAAGAGATCAACTTGATCTGTATTTTCATTGTTTTGAACAATCTGAATTGGAGAGATCACTCGCTATGCTTCAGCATCATTGTTTCTCCACTTGAGACAGACGTGGGTAATAGATACACCTCAATGGTAGAGATGAATAAGAAATAGGATGACAGGTTTCCATGCTCCTTTTTAATAACACCTCTGATCTTAATTGTCATCACGAACCATTGACTACCGTACGCTGCCCAAAAGCCAGAAGGGTCTAGGCTTCTTAGGTGTGTGTATCAAAACTATATCTCCAACCTTAATTCTGTTGGTCAACTCTGACTGATAGAGATTTCTGCTTGTCTGTCGAAAATTTAATAGATAAGACTCATAACATAATTTCCTGAAAGTCTCTAAAACTCTTCTTGAGCAGTTAGAGTTATGGCTAGTCTTGTTTTGAGGGAGGAAGTTTTTTCCATATTGGTGTGGAAACTTCATTGATGAGGTTCGAATTGCCATAAGGCTTCAAAAAAGGAATTTGGAGCAATAACTCAAATCAATATCTGATGACTATAGGTTAAAGGTCTTGAAATTGATAACAATTGGTGAATTTGAAATAGCTGGGTTTAATCCAGATTGATAATGTAGGTTACATGGTTGCTTTCCTATAGTTTTTAGGACATCTCCTTACTGTTCGTGATCATTCTCATTCCTCACACTGATCGCCCACCCAACTGGAATAGATTGGATCTGTGTAAATGTTGATGTTATTATACGCATAATGTTCGGAGAACACCTATATCTGAGACAAAGATTCTAACGATGTATATTTTCCCACCTTGTTTTTGAATTCTGGCATAATCTGAGTTACAAATGCGATTGGTATACCAATTAATATTGGAAAGTTGGATATGAAGTAAAAGGATCAGTGGACATAATCTTGGGGAGGACTATCAGACATTGAATATGCCTGATATTAAGGTCAGGTGAAAATAAAGCAGCTACATTTTTTGAAGTTCCTATAAATTAATTTTACAAAGAGAATGTCCTGTAAACCACGCAGTTAATCTGCAAAAGGACCGCACAAGATTAACTCTATGATGAGGAAAATTAGTCATTTTCGGATATTTAAAGGGTATACTGTTAAATTTTGTGCAAACTATAGTCTGACAAAACATTCTGTACAGCCTCCCTGGGCCTTGTAAATTCAGAAGCATGAGCTTCTGATGAAATTGATGTGGTTTGAAAACAACCCAATGTGTTGTACATCTAGAATGAAATCCTTATGATTAATTTAGTGAGATGATGATCCTTGCCAAGAGAAATTGGATTTATCACATCATCATTATATAAAAAGTGTCTTGGCAATTCTCCCTTTGGAATCGGATGAGGCCTTTATCATCTATGAATACAGTTAAGTTGAATTGAACCACAGTGGGATTTCCATCCTTTTAGGTTTTGGAAAATAATATCCTGCCTTAGAAAAAAACAATGCTGCCTGCCTTTATCTCAACCAATAGAGTTGCTTCTGATCACGATCTTCGTCACCCGCTTACTCCTGCAATGAATTTGAATATTGTTTGAAGGTTACTCTTATAAGCCTATGCACACTAGTAGTCTTTAAAGGTAAACACAGACTGCGAAGTAAACAATCACAGATGTGTGAACATTGTAAATCTTTTCCGTTAATTGGCTCAGAACAACCTTTAGGTTTAAATAATAGGCCATTGAGTATTGATCTTAAGAAGTATCCAAGAAGACCTTTAGCCATATGGCAATTTCTTGAAAGAAAATGAAAGTTGTGAACACTCTTCTGGTACTCTAGATCTGCTGGGTTTCCAGAGCAGTATTGATTAAGCATGAAGAAAATGGTATAGCTTGTACTCTAGCTCAGCTTGATTTTTGATTTGATAAATTTCTTGGAGCTTAATATTTAGCACAAAAATATTTTTATTTTGCTCGGGAGAGCAAATCACATTTGAAGCATCTACAAACACCTTTAATGTTTTTAAACTGAACATTAGGAAATTCTGATAATATCGATTTGATACACTGGAAAAATAAAGATCACAGACAGCACACTCCAAAGAGCGGCAATAGCCCCTGGAATTGAGGGGGGCCGACCTTGGACTTTGAAATATTAAACTAGAACCTTGACCTGTACATAAACTTCAAAACCATAACGGAGGTTGAAGCATCATCAAAACTACGAATAAAGATTTGAGGAGAGAGGTGAGAGTACAACTTTCAGTTTCAATATTATGTAATTTATTTAACATCTTGAACATGTGAAAGACCAGGAAACTAAAAAACATCAGAAGAGACCTTTTCCTCCCAATGAAGACCCAATAATTTCCTAATTAATAACCCGAACCTCTTTTAAGTTAGGGTAAAAAAGATTATTTAATAGGATCAAAAACTGGACAACAGAGATAAAATCAATCTTTCTGGTATTTGATAGCATTTAGCCTGAAAATTTGCTTAAGTTTATTATTTGTAAGAGGATTACAAAAGATATCTCAAAGAACCTTATCTTCTGATTCCTGATGTTGAACTATTCTACCCTCTCCTTCCATAACAGCTCTTAATTGATCATTATTAGAGTCCCAACTTTTAAGATGGCAACACCATCTTCCTTCTTTTGTTGCATTCCATGGATAAAGTGTTCTTTTTAAATGTTGTGATCAGTTGCCCAACTTATATAATTAAATTATCAACAATAAAAATATTTCATGTAGAATTGAGTAATGCATCAATCCTCATGAAGACTGAGCATGATGCTAATGTATAATTGAGGATTCGAATAGGTGAAATGATGTGAAACCAAAAAACAAAATAATGGTTGAGTATCGATAAGCCTTTACTGACCATTACTTTTTCAAAAAAAAACAAAAGCGATTTCTGTCTAGCGATAGATTTTTTAACTTATATCTGAAGGAGCTTGCTTAATGTCGCTAGCATAGACAACTGATTTGATCTGAACGCGGAATAAATTCCTAATTAGGGAAGACATAATTCTGGTCCAGTATAGGCTGCCTCAATTAGAGATGGTAAAGAGTTAGTTTTAAGAGAGCAGTTAAACACAGGCCTGACCATTGTTAATACTTGTTCATCAGTTTTGATACAGGTCTGGTGAGGTAACCCCAAAATATATTTTATACTCAGAGGGAGATACTTTGAACTCTTCCATATACCCAGTCAAGCTATATTGTTTGCTAAAGACATCATCATTAGGCTAACAACTAAACTCTTTCTTTCTAAATTTTAATGACCTCTATTAAGCACCTCAAGAGCAATGTAAGTTTGATGGCAACAAAGAAGTTTAATCTCAAACCATGGAGATCTCATATGATATTTCCGTCTTTGAAGTCTATACCACTTTGAATTTTTCAATCTGTTTCATAATCACGTTCAGTGTTATTATTATGGCATACCTTCCTATACCTAAGGACTCTAATTTGAAAATGTTTTCTAATCCTTGCTCTACCTCTGAATTAGTTAGGATATGACTTAAAGGATTAAAATAAGAATGTACAGGTTTAAGACTGCATTAACCAAAGTAAATTGGTTAACCTGCCAATTGATTTTGATTTAGATTTGATTTGAATATGATTATGATTTTGAAACAATTGATGAATGGATTTGAAACTCTAATTTGATTATTGTATATAAGAAATTATAAAATATAAAAATGGAATATATAGATACCATCTCTTAACTTAAAAGCAGTTCCAACTGATACATTTAATCAATTCTAGTTGAGCGGAATACTCATTAAATCAATGCCTATAGGGCACCAAATCAAAAAATGAATTTTAGACTCTTAATAGCCAAATCAGCCAATTTATAAGATTTATTTTTTAATATCTAATTTAGAGTCCTGCATCTACGAACTTAATCTCATAACTAATTTGAAGATCCTCATCAACCAAAAGAGGAGAGGGTGAAACAAGCACTGGTCCATATATATCATCAGAACATCTCTTTACGCAAACTGCCGGTGGTAACGACCTAAATATGGCTTTTAATATCCATATCGATTGCTTTGATTGATTCTCTACAGTTATTGAGTTTGTCAACGCACGTCTTTTAGAAAGTAGGAACCTCTGTAGCCACAGTCGACTAAGCATCGAACTGGAAGCCAAAACTTTACCCTCACCAATCCTTATATAATTGAGGGTAATACGTATAGAATTGTTGTGCTTTGGCTAAAGCCTAAATAATACATTTGTGAGGGTGGAACTTTCACTTTGCTTACAAAGAGCTGTAATATGACTTCTTTGTATTGCAAACTTGGTAACTGAAAGAAAGTTGCTCCTCAAGTCCAGGACACTGATCTGCAGTATGTTTAGTACTTGAACATTTGATGCATATATTTATTTCAATACATCTTTTTGTTCTTAAATCATCTGGTTTGATCAACATTGCAATTGGTCATCACATGACCCTTGTGATGAACAAAACTTACAAGAATTGTTGAATACCTCTGATTTTTAGAAATGGAGAAGAACTCAATAACTAAAGTGAGAACTCATTTCCAATAACTCATTAGTAATGAGTTTTTGAATTTCTGCAAAGCAGAGTTGGAATCAGGCCTATTATTAGATTTAAAATAATATTATTCTTAATTGATTCATTAATTTAAATTTAAAAATTAGGTGTGCCACAGAAAGTATTTTTTATTTTTGTAAATTTTGTAATGATATTATTTTAACGGGGAGGACTGGATGTAAATTTTGAACCTTTAATGATGAATTTGACGTTTTTAACAAATATTTTTGAATAGACTCTAAAGTAGCTGCTAAAAATTTGATTTAAATCCGGGTAAATTGGTAATCAACTGCGAGTAATCCTTACTACTAACATTAGGTACAATTTTGATTAAACTCATTGGCTAAGTACTACTTAATCTGTAGCCTCCTCAAGATAGTTTGAGGTTATTAACCTCAAGTTTCATAGATATTAACTGCTGGATAGTCATTTTAAGTAACCCTTGTCGATTTATAATGTTTGGGCAAATGCAGGTTTAAAAGATAATTAATTTTTTTTAAGGATTTTATCAATGATGAATTTTTCGTCTAAAACTCTTGTCTAAAAGTTCAAGAGCTTATTATAATTATTTCACTAATAGAAAAGATTCTGAATCAGAGCAGTACCATATCTCCTTTTACTTTATTTTTTAAGCAATGAAGGTTTAATGGATTCACTAAAAATTTTCTCGTAAATCTAAGGAACTTCAAGATTTTGAAATGAAGGTTTATGAGCAAACTTAGTCAGTTTTCATGCCCTCAAAAGAAGCACAATCTATAGCTCTAAGAAAAGATTTCAGTGAAATGAGAGCATGTATAACACGAGGAGGGGTTGAATTTTTGATCCCTTAAATTTTAATTCAGCATAATTTTGATTAATCGATCTATTGGTATCTGAATCTGACTACAACACTCCTATTATGAAACTCAAGGAATCAGGGAGTTGTTGGTGTTATGCGCTTGTAGAATTTTTATAATATTTGTATCCTTTTTTTAATAAACTTTATACAAGGCACTCTACTTCCTCTACAAATCCTTTACATAAAGCTGCAATCTATTATCTTCATTATTATCTTGGGCTACTCTCTATCTGACTAATATAAATATCTACTTCAACCCTGGATGAAATGCTTGAACTATAGGCTTAGATATTTTATTAACTCTATCAAGAAGGGCTTGTATCTCTCGGTCAGACATTTTCGCTGAAATTGGCTAGAATGACCCAAGGAAAAATATGAACACTATAAGAAAGAATGAAATAATGAAAGCCATAGCAATACCACCTAGGCTAAATGACTAAGCGTATGCAATGACTTTAGGACCAAAAAAAAAAAAACAAATTTTGATAGTTGAAAGTGATCCTAGGCCTATAATGCCTAACTTGAAATTGAATTTTTTTGAGGGAAAATTGAGATATTGGCCCTACCACCAGGCCCAAATTATTATTGATTGAATTTTAAAAGGTTTAGTAAAGCCACACAAAAAACAAAAACAACAAATTTGAGTTTGAAATTGGACCGAAATTCGAGAGGAAGTCTGAGCTGAATTTCTTTAAGGAAAATCACTGTATGGAAGGGTTAGGCAATGATGCATTGCTTTAGCAACGGTAATGACCAAAATTTGAATAACACTAGACTACACTAATCTTAGGGACAAAAACCCAATATAGGCCCTTTTTTTTTAGGTCCCCCTTCCTCTGCAGTAGGTCCGCACGTGGCTTCTACCGGTCTCTAATTATTTTCTTATGTTCAAATAAACCCATAATTTAAAAAAAATGATTTTGACCTATCAATCAACACAAAATCATCGGCAAAAAAGTAAGACGCTTATCTCAATTACTTTGATTATAATGTTGGAATATTGCAGCACGAGTTATCTAGAACTTGCAACTAACCCGTTCGTTGTGACCTATATAGATACACAATTGAACAAAAAAAGTCTTTGAAAATGTTATAAGAACTACAAAATTATAATATATATTATTATTATATACGCTAACGCTATTTTTTCAAAAAATTTATTATATTAATTATAGTCTCCCCTAATTAGATAAGCGTAATTTAGAAAAAGAAGAAAGCCGGAAGTAATAATATATATATATATATATATATATATATATATTTATATTATAGTATATAAGTATATATATATAAATATATATTATATTATCTATATTATATTTATATTATATAATATATATAGATATTATTATATATTATATATAATATCATATACTATATTATATAGTATATATATATATATATATATATATATATATAATATATATAATATATATATTATATATATAATAGTATATATATATATTATTAATATATATATAAGTTATTATATATATATATATATATAATTATAACTACATAAGTCTTAACTTGAGTTTGTTGTTATTCAAAGACTTTTTTGGCAGAGTTCTATTAGGTTTAATGAGGTTAAGCCTTGTGGCTTTATTAAATTATACCTAAACTAACTTATTAGGTATAATTGAATTAGGTGAGTAAGAGGATAAAGAGATAGAGGTAATCTTAATGAGTTGATTAAGGGAAAATACATTTATCTCCTAACACTTAACTTTTTTAGTATCATAATTGTGATTTCACAAGCACGACTAATTAGGACTGCTATTGATTTTGAAGTGAGCTTTAGTGATTTTTGGCGTTTAGTAATTCTTGTAATTTATACCTCAATATTCTTAATGCTTTATTAACTAAATATATAAATGAATATAAGTTGATACTTGTACGATTTTTTATATCTTACAATCCAAATACGGTCTAAATAAATAAAAAAGAAAGCCTGAAGTGAAAAGTATAATATATAATATTTTTTATATCCTAAATAAACTACTAATAAAGCAAAATAGAAAGAAATATATGTGGAGTACATAATAGTCTTTTATAACCGTGTCCTCGTGCATAGTTTCGATATAAGAAGGTCAATATTAAAACATACAGGCATAATTACAAAACTGGTGGCACAGAATCTTCACACCAAAATTATAGCATTTTAAATGCAAACCGTTAATATTAAAGCCTGTTTTTATTGAAAGAATCATCAGGTGTCACAAATTCAAACGAGCCTAACACGTACTAAACACCTAAACATTTAATTTCTTTATGAATATTTCAAACATGAGATAAAAATGAATACCACTACAAATATCTCGCACCCTCTTTTGAGGTAACAGTAATTCCCTAAAATGGATTTAAATCTATTGTAAAACAACAAAAAAAGATTTAAATATTATTCCTGCCTGTTCCTCCATCATTGGTTTGTTTACATTTTTACATAAGCATTTTCCTAAAATCGGAAAGCACCGGGAAATAGCAAACCTTACTAGATTAAGGAAAATTCCTTAACCTTTGTGCAGGATTTTTCTAATTTGTGCTAAAATATGAATAACGAACGGCAACTTTAGCATTTCTACGTTTCGTAAGCACAAATGAAAAACGAAAACGCCTAAGCCGTTTTTTCTGTTTTTGCATGGTTTTACGCTCGTATAAATATACTGTAACCAGTTTAAGGCACAAATTTCGGGCATAATCGAACGTTTGTATCAACAAATTATTTGATCAGCTTAGTTTTTCATAGACCCGTGGTTTGGAATAAACAGACATAAATTAAAAAATAAACAAATGGTTTTATTACATAATAATTGATAACTATTGTGATGGAGTTTATCCGATTTGGAAGAAATTATATTTAATAGCTAATTCGAATGAAACATTCATCAAATCAAATCAAACGGCCTACTAGCCGCCATTTTGTTGTTTACATTTGTTCATAGCCATTTTCCTTAAATTCGGTGATAAGCCTTTCTGAGCCTTTAGAATTAGGAAATTCCTTACGTTTGTGAGCTTTTCCTAAATTTGTTGCGTAAAATTGACCAAATGGAACGCAGACTTGAAGCATTTCCTAAATTCCTAAAACCGATAAATCGATATTTGTTTGACCGATAGATCGAGGGCATTTGATATTTTTTAAAAAAATATCGATTATCGATATAGTCGTAATTCTTTTATTTATCAAATCCATAAGTCGCAGAGAATGTGTTGTGTTAAGGCGTTTTCGATTTTGCACTTTTGCTACCGAAATTTGGGAAAATGCTAAAAAGTCGTTCGCTTATGTCAATTTTTAGCACAAATTTAGTAAAAATGCTAACGAAACGTAGTAATTTCCTAAATTCTGTTAGGTTGCTTTTTCCCGTGCTTACCTGAATTTTAGGAAAATGCTAACTAGAAAAAATGTAAACAAATAAGATTGCGGCGTAGTATAGTTCGTTGATTTGACTAAGAGAAATCATTAAAATTTGCTTTAAATCTAATTTCTTCTAAATGAATAAACTCCATCACAATAGCTTAGATCAATTATTTTAATAAAAACCATGTTAATTTTTTTTTAATTTTGTTTATTCCAAAACCACGTGCTCCACTAGAAAAAAAGAATAAAATTTTTGTAAACAATCGGTCGATTATGGCCCGAAATTCGTGCTAAAACTGGATTAGCATTTCCATTTTGCATTTGTGCTAACGCTCGATAAGAAATTTTAATCCAGTTTTAGCACGAATTCCAGTTTTAGCACGAATTGTTTACAAAAATTTGATCAGCTGTTCTAATGGAGCAAGTTTTGGAATACAAAAAAAAAAAAAAAAATAACAAATGGTTTTATTACCGGTTTTTATCACAAACTATTGTGATGGAGTTTGTCGATTTGGAAGAAATTTAAATTTAAAGCTAATTTCAGAATGAAACATTCATCAATCCATATGGGCCTACCACTCCGCAATTCTTATTTGTTTCATTTTTTCATTAGCATTTTCCTAAAATTCGGTAAGCACGGAAAGAGCACCTAACAGATTTTAGGAAATTACTAACGTTTCGTTAGCAATTTTTCTAAATTTGTGCTAAAAATGACATAATCGAACGACTTTAGCATTTTCTCTAAATTCGGTAGCAAAAGTGCAAATCGAAAACGCCTTTAGCATTTCTTATCGAGCGTTTAGCACAAATTCAAAATGGATAAACGCCTTTACTGTGTTGACTTGCCCAAAAACGAAAACGCTTAAATATCTCTTAACTCTAGCCTATGGTTCTGGAAATACTCTGGGAAACTTATTTTAATTTAAATTATCAAGATATTAAAATAATTATGAAAATCTGTAGTCTAAACACAGAAATAATTACAATTGTAAGGACTGAAGGGTACGAAGATTGCGAAGGGTACCAGCGTACGAATCATGGTAATCTATGGTAATTTACCAGAGGGTTTTGTCCACCCCGATTTTTATGAAGCATCAAGGTGATAATACTCTAAAAAACAAACTATATATGAAAGAATATGAAAAACGAAAATTGTCGCTCTCTTTAGGAAAAAAAGTTACAGGCCCTCAAAGTTTAGAAAATCCCATAATAGACTCTTCAATATTGATCGAGCCAGGTTAGGTCTCATTTCAGGCCCTCTATAGTCAGGTTATGATAAGTTTGTTAGGTATACACAGAGAAAATCTATGTAGAATTAACAAATCTTATCATAACCTGAACTAGGATGGCCCTAAAACGAGCACGAGGCCCACTAATTTTTATTATAAGAAAGTCTATGGGAAAATTTTTAACTTTCAGAGGCTTTGTAAACTTTCGTTTTCCCATAAATCCCATTTTGCTTTCACTAAATCTTCATTATTATTTTTAGAGTATATCCCTGTGCTTTTTGCAAAAAAAAATTTTTTGGTTTTTTTTTAATAACAAATCCTATGGGTTTTTTACAACTTTGAGAGAGGCTGTAACTTTTTTTCCTAAGGAGAGCGACGATTTTCGTTTTCACCATTCTTTATTATTATTTTTTTAGAGTATATCCTGTGATTTTCATAAAAATCGGGGGTGACAACCCTCTGGGTAACAATTACCGTAATCTAATGTAGGTGTTGGGATATCACCATCCATAATTCCTGGGGGACTTGAGGAACCGTTTAAGAACTCGAGGTCTGTTTCTATGGGATTTAATGATTCTGAGGGAATGGATATCTCAACGTGAGGTAATGAAAATTTAACTTTGAGAATTGATGGTGGAGGTGTTGGAATGGGTGACAAACATGGAGATACATCTAAGGGTGGACTGCATTTCATGAGTTGGTCCATTTGTATTTGTTCCATTCCTGCAGTTAAATCTGGTGTAACGGTCCAGCCTTGTCAGGGCCTGTGTGGGGGAATTGGTAATTGTTTAGTATTACTGACTTGAGTTCACATACATACTATATTAAAATTATAAACTTTTTCTTACAAAAATATGTTTAAAAATATTTGAAGTTTTGGGAATTTTTTGTGTATCTTTACGCATATTTTTTAAAAAAAAAATAAAAAAAAAAAAAAATTTTAACGGCTTATTTTTTTTTTTTTTTTTTTTTTTTTTTTTTAGGGATATCGCTATCAATGCTTTGTTCCGATTTTTTATATATTGACTTGCATTAATATTTCTTCTGATAATTGAGTAATTTTGAAGATTACATACAATTGATTGTTCAGCCAAAAGTTACGTATATTAGAAACCAAAAAAAATTTTATGCAAACGAATTTTGTAATTAATATAAATAATAACAATAATAATAAAGTAATAATAAAATTTTTTTTTTTAAAAACATAAACGGCATAAAAATTTTTATTGATTATATATATATATATATATATATATATATGTTATATAGTATATATATATATATAGATTAATAATATAATAGTCAGGTATTACTATATACTGGGCGAATTTGATCCATTAAATTAGCAAAAGCGGATAATCGAAAGTAATTCTATACGACAAAATTTACTTGTCTTTTTACATATTTCCATTTCTTATTTGTTCATTGCTGCTGTCTTTTTAAGTCTCATTCTTCAGAATTTGTTATCTTCTTTTACAACCAACTTGCCTGCAATTGATTCCACAATTGTTTCTTCAATGGCATGGTTCAAACCTGTAGAGGAAAATTGATATGTTTCCCTTATGTACCTTCATTAAACTATAGGCTTCTTCATTCCGAACTCCATAACGATCTTGTTTCTTTTAATTGTTTCAGCAAGCATTTTCCTAAGAGCCTTTTTTTTCTCCCTCCCCCAGACTATCGGTATTTTTTTTCAGTTATTCATTTGTTAACTTTCCATATCTTTATAGATTGCGAGTTTGTATTTTAAAAGATAATTCTGTCAACCAATTTCATTGCGTGGAAATATTTCTTTTCATACAAAAATGTTTTATCTTTGATGTAAGGTAAATTTATTATATTAACTGAAGGAAAGGTTATCTCATTACAAATTTTTTTCATTTTTTTTGCATCCACCTGAATGACATTCACCATGATATCTGGTAATTTCCTTGTCCAGTTTCTTTAATATGATTTCCACTATATTTTTCATATTTCTAAACACTTCACATAATGACTTATTTCATAAACCTTTAAATTTAAGCTTTTATGGAGGCATACACTTCAAATTCTTTCCCTTTTACTAAAAGAGACACATCTTATTTTTTTTCCAAATTTTTTTATAACTGTTTCCGTAGAAAGAGCTGTTGCCTCTAACTTACTGAACCAATACCTGTCTAATTTTTTTCAACTTTGTTCTTATCACTATTCCCTTTATAGTTTTTTAAAACCCCCCAAAATTATTATTCACTCCTTAAGCATCAATTATTATTATTATTATTATTATTATTATTATTATTATTATTATTATTATTATTATTATTATTATAAATTGTATGTTATTCCTATATAGTTTTAAAGCTTGTAAGTGTGGTTAGCATATGCTATTGTTACATGATTGTAGTTTTTTCCTTTTAGTTATAGACTTTGTGTATACTATGTAGTTATTGACGAGCCCAAGGGTGCTTTGTGGTTTGATGAGCCATGTTTTAGAGGTTGTGTTACTAAGTGAAGATTATTGACAAGCCCTAGGATGCTTGTGTATTTGCATGAACATGTTGTTTGGTGATTGATTCTGCTGGCTTGACTGGGACAGTCTTGATAGGCCCATGTGGCTTCTTACTGTCTTTTTAGTTCTAATGTTCTAATTATTAAATATTATTATTATTATTATTATTATTATTATTATTATTATTATTATTATTATTATTATTTGCTTCCAGGTATAGACCTTCCTCTATTTAATATATGGGTATACAAAATACTTTTATAAAGTCATTAATCAATAAAAGTCTTTTGCCATACGTTTATTTAAAGATTCAAAAGACTTTTGAAAAGCGTATCTTTTGTAAAAGACTCAAAAGCAACTTGAGCCAGACTTCATGGAGGAAGGAGACATGCATGTAGATGAAGATTTAAAAGTGGTTCCTCAAATGTTCTCAAATCTTGTTAATTCTTTTCCAATAGATGGTAATGTGAGTACTATAAATTTCTATTAAAACTGGTCATCATTTTGATTTCACTTTTCTTTTTGTCACCTTTTTTTTTTTATTTTGTTTCAGTAAAATATTTTTATATGTTTTTTTTTAGATTGTAGAGGTAATTGAAGGGCCAAAGAGGTTTTCACGTGTGTTTATTGATGACATTGGCTTCCTTTATCAACAGAATAAAAAAAAGAAAAATGGAACATTGTTGCTTAGGTAATAAAATATTTCTAAACTTTTGTTTGAATTTATTATAAGTTTGTTCATGGCATAGACACACACCATTCATTAGGAACTTGTCATTTTTTGACATTACAAATTTTGCCAAACTGTTTTTCATTTCTTCTTTCTTGAAGTGAAATTCATTAGCTCGTTTGTATTTATGTGCATATTTGAGTGAAGTTCATGTAAAAATCCTAACCATTAAGATTAGTTGTATGCCAAACCCAGGATCGGGTTCCTTATCTGAATGAATCCAGGTATTTTACCAAAGACCTGGATCTGACCAGATCCAGTTAGTATTTTTTTCTGAGCATTTATTATTCAGGAAGCATTTTATCCCTGCCAGTGGGATCATTTCTTATATATAGTTATATACTTCATAGGTTAAAATATTTCTATATTGAAACTGGGTTGTCATTAGAAAATGCTTTTTTTTTTTTTTTAAAGCTATTATTTCCAGCAATTTGAGTCATTTTTAAAAATTATTAATATGCAATAATAACTATATTGTTTCATTAGTAGTGAGCATAGTTGCATTTTATTCAAGATTTTCACTGATATAGCTACCTTTCAAATACCGTATTTGAAATAAATGAATGAAAATGGAAAAAATTAATTCTTAAATTTTACTACAAGTTTTTAATTTTTACTCATCTAAAAATGGTATTGACTAGAAGTTAATAACTTTATTACCTTATTAAAATTGCTAATAAAAAAAACCTTTAGGAAATAACGTAAGAATTCTTTCCTCTTTGGTTATATAAATTTGTTACCATATATTTCTACACCACAGTACTGTCCTGTAATGTAATAAATATCCTAAAAATTAACTAGTCGATAAAATGTTTATAAACTGTACTGTAATCACATTAATCTGCACAATTTCTGTCAATCATTATTAAGGAATAAATATAATACTGCGTTATTTTTAATTCACCTTATATCAAGTGTAATAAATTTTAAAATTGGAATTTTTATCAGAGGGGTTAAAGTTAACGCGATGTTACTATAGCGTGGGGGTAGGAACGCATCGTTCTATGAGGGATGGACTGTTCATGGTATTTTTATTATACAAAAATTAAAGAGCTTTTCATAAATTTTATTAATTAATTCTCTAATTATTGTAGCATTAAACATTATTACTCTTGATTTCTTTAACATAGAAATTGCAAGTAGCTTCACGTGGTAACGAACTTCAACCTCATTTTTACATGTTTGATAAAGACTTTATGGTGCAAAGCTACAAGCGACATGAGTTTGATTAAAGGGTGAGATAAACTTCACCGGTCACGCAGGGTCTACTGGAACCTCCACCTTTCTGTACTCATCTGTGACCGAAGGTTGTGGGGCTTTACATTTTTCAGCCCATTTTGATATTAGTATTGGCATCAGTATTCAAAGTGCATAATTTTATTTATACATTCTAAAATTAAAAATGATGATCCTGTCCAATAATTTGCTAGTGTAAATTTTTAATACTGAAAATGATATTTAAATGTTGGTAATTTTGTACCAGTCTTCTTACCTGACAATTTTTATTAATGAACTCAAAGAATACTTGTAACAAAAAAGGGCTCAAGTTTGTTTGAAGTCACAAATTCTTAACTCACCAAATCCCCTATTTTACCTAACATATTTTAAGAAAACAATTTTACTTTACCAACTCTACCAAGTTTTTGTTGAGGTGTGGAGCTCAAAAAATATATAAAGAGGTTTAAGTTTGTCCTTTTTGTATTTCATTTTATTGCCTTCATTTGTCGTTTCTATTTGTCTCTTTGTTGTGTATCATTAAAAGCCTATTTTAATCATTATAATAATTTATAGCTTATTATTTTTATATTAGGATCCTATTTTTTATGAAATGTTTTCAAGACGTTTTGTGTGAATATGTGGGAAGATTTTGAATCTAAAGTGTTTTTTAGTAAAATTAAATCAATTTATTGAAGCAATATATATACAAGTATTGTTCATATACATATCGTGTATATATATCGATATATTCATGAAATATGTATATTCATGTATATTAATATATATATATATATATATATTATATTAGATTTACAATTTAGATATTAATTTTATTTATTTTATATGATTATTTTTTATTATGATAATATATATTCTATATTAATTTATGTTATGTATTTATATTATTATATATATTCATATATGAATATATGCACTTTCAACGACAAAATCACGAAAGCCATACTCTATGAAAACTTTAACTTAATCCTACAGTTAAAATACATTGACATTGTATAGGGATTATCCTGGTATTATATAATATTTAGTTCTGGATAAATTGTGAACAATAACAAGTAATGTGTTACGTAGTTTTTTTTTATCTTTAAAGTACTTTTATTTATTTTTATGTTTATAATTTCAATAAATACATTGGGTTGGAGTATTCTCTTCGATAAGTTTGAGTGTAGGATAATGACGCAAATATTATATATATTGTTATTTTTGATAATTTTTTTAATAATAACAATTATTAAAAACTAATACAATTGTGTTATATCGAGGTTAGACACCGGCAAAGTTAGCGGGGCTCGCAGGCCGACGGGGAATCGCGCGTTAGGAGGACGTTTTTCCATACCCCGTAGGGGAGGGGCGGAGGAACCCTCGCGACATTTTCTCCATCATATAACCTAAAGAGTCGTGGTGTTACCGTGATGAACCTCACCCGGAGGTGGTGAAATATATTCCTCCTCTTTATTAGGTTTTATGTTTCCGATCGTTCCTTTTCGGAAAGCGTCGCGATGAGCACCTCCCATAGTACTTTGTTCCTGCCGAATTCTTTTGCTGGTTTTTACCCTTTCGTGGTATTTTCCTTTAGTTATATAGAATCAAAAAAAAAATCATGTGATATCTGACGGAGTCGTAAATATCGTAACTAGGTCCTATTATTATTTTTTTGTATCGATAATGAAACAATAATAAAAATTGTTTTGTTTTTACTATTTTCCACGAAAATAGTATGAAAAAAAAATAAATAAAAACCCTGACGGAGTCCCGTTAAACCTCATCCAGCTGTCATTATATAATATATATTTCCTATCTAATATTTATTATCATTTTATTATTATATAATACATAGGTAATAGATTTTATTATTTTATTATATTGTACATATTAGTTTTATAGTTTTTTTCATAACGGTTTATATATTTATACTATTATATATTATATATAATTATTAATTGATAATAGAATATATTAATATGTTATTATATATTAATATTTTATTTGTTATTCTTTATTATATCGTAGTTATTAGACTCTTATATATAGCGTATTACTATAGGTAGTATTAATAGTATTAATGTAGTTAGTAGTTAAATATTTCTACTTGTATTCTGACTTCGACATGTTTTTTTGACATCTATAGAGCGAGAGTGTTTTCTTTGTACATTTAATGAGTTTTTTAACTATTATTTTCCTGACTATGATTGATTTTTAATTTTTAGCCGCTAATTTTGTTTTTAGATTTGGAGTGTGATTTTGGGAGGCGAGGAATTGTGGACTCAAACAAACTTTGAACTCCAAAAAAGTAGACCTGAATAGGCAGAAAAATATTACATTGATTGGAGGAAAGGTAGTAGGCGTGAGAATACTGATCAGTTTTCCCCATAACTCTTCTTTCTTGCTTTTTTTTAACTGCATTATTGGTTCATTCTATAATCAAACCAGTATCTGATTTGTTTATCTATCGACAAGTGAGTTAAATGGAATAGAAGCGAGGAACGAGTTTAGCGTTTTTAACTCTTAAAAAAGTCGTTCAGTTGAACGCGAGTTTTAGTTTGCAAAAGCAGGGCGTGCCAGTGGGCGTATCTAGACTGTCGTCGTCAAAGAGAAAAGGACACGAATGGGGCAGATTACCAAGTTCTTATGAAAGGGGATTTCCCATCACAGAAGCGAGTTATCAGCTGCTTGATACGCTGAACAGGTCATTGCTCTACCTCTCTTTTGCCTTTTGCTGCAAGATATACGTCGTCTTGTGTTTTTTGTGAGAGCGGATACTTCTCTACTATACGAACGTGGCTAGTGGCATTCGTCCTCCAGGCTCGTACAATATCACTGCCTTGTATCAAGCTATCACTTGAACTACTGTTTCAAGCAGTGAATACCCACCTTGCTACGAGTAGTCTTTCTCGTGATCAGAAGAGTGAGGGTATAATTTTATTTAGCACATTAATCCGTGATCATCTACCCCGTCTCTGTACTAACATTGTAATCTTATATTTCGCTAAGCATAGCAAGTATCGTTGTATTATATCGAGAGATTAAGCTGTGAGGCAGTATGAATTGGTTATTTTTCCTTGGTAGGGGTGCGCACATTTCGTGATTTTTAACTTTTTGGTTGAGAACTATCTACAGGAACGTTTTATTCGTCTTGTTTGGTAATCACAACACATTGTCAACTATTTTTTTATTATGATAAGTTTATGGTCGGGAATACTTAGTTCTGTGTTTTAAACTCAATTTCATATTTTTATAGATTTTTGTGTTTTTTTCCTGTGTTGATTTCATAAAAGCAGATATAAATAAGTGGTCTATAATGATAGTCATATGTTCTAGATTAACATTCCTAATTGTTATATTTTAGAGAGTTATTATATAAGATTGGGAGAATCGTTAAGTTTGCATAATTTTTTTAATACAAATTTGATGATAGAAAATAGTGATATTAGGAGGTGAATACTAAAAAGCTAATTAGAGCTTTAAAATTTATTTTTTTTCTTTTGATTGTTAGTTGACCTAATATAAATTTAGGATGTTAGATGGAAATGAAATCATTTTTATGGATTAGATTGATCTGACTAAAGATAGTTATTGTGGAGACTAAATATATCTTTTGTATATAGATACAAATTATCTATTAGGACTACATTTCTGAGTCACTTTGTCAGTTGATGAGCGATAAGTTCTATATATTAGTGATTTTGAGACACTCAGCTCGTATAGCTAGCTGGAGAGAAGATTTTGCGTGAGCACCACTTATGATAGTAGTTAGTTATAGGAGTTAACTTATATTTTTATAAGTAGCCTTATAACGTATAAGCTTGGTATGAGGTTCATAGTATTTTTTTTATTATAGTTGAAAAAGTATAGTCGTAGTATATATATATATGATATTATTATAATATTTCACCTTCATTTATATATCTAATATTTATTGTGATATCATGATAGAGGTTATGTGCTGGATTGTTTTTATATAGTAGATTTAGATAAGTATTTTATTATTTGTTTTAATATAAGTGTTTATGTCACATTAGGATTAAATATTTGATATAGTGGGGATAAGCATTTTTATTAGAGGTGGTGCATTGCTTCGAGTTATGAGTTATGGAGAATATGTTTAACGTCGTTAATCAGCTCGATTCTGTAGTATAATCGGCCTTAGAACATTATATTATAATGCATTTGCGGTTAATTCTATTAAATGGCTGTTATTTTCTTGAAATTGATATTGACGAGACGCTTAGCGTGAGAGGTATCTTTTTTATCATCGTTTCATAAGATATATATCTATTTTTATCATATTATTATATTATCGTTTTATATTGATATATATATATTTTTATTTAGTTATATTTATATTTATATTATTATATATGATTATATATTCTGAGTTTATTTCATTTCTCTTATTAGCTTTTATTATTGATATCAATTGTAGATTATTGTTTAATTTTATATAGAATTGATTTATGTTAATATTACATATTTGAATGTATCATTTATATTAATATTTTTAGATAATTATTGCTACTAAATAATCATCACTGTTTTTTGAGAGTTCTTTGGTTCTTATTATGTTATATATTTTAGGTATTTGCTTTATTATTCTATTTGAGCATTTTTGTAATATCTTCTATAATTCATGTTATCCAGCTAACTTACCTATCTGCATCGGTACGTATAGACCTATTTAGTGATGTGGGGGTTTTAGTTATGCAAGTCTCCTTATAACTTTACTATTCCGCTCTAGCGCAATTACGCAGATGAAACAAGACGCAGGCTTTAAATGCTAGAAGATATTAAATCAGCAGGAACAATCTGAGTATAGATGGTTTATTATGAGATTACCTATTTTCTCAGAGCAATGTGAGAAGGTAGTAAGAGATAATTGCACTATGCATGCGACTAGACCTCTTGTGCAAGTATTTACCAACTGATCTAACAAACTCGGTGCGCGAGATAACAAGTACTACCCCTTGTGCTACTAGGATTGCGGTCGTAAAGGGGGTGGTACTGCACTAGTGAGAGATAAGATTTCTCGCCTCGACTACTGAGCTTGCGAATAGCATCTTCCTTTGATTTCTATTTAGATAATTAATTTTCATAGAGAATTATAAGACGTATACATATCGGCCGCAAAGATAGAGGTCCAAGTGAACTGGATAATATATATAAGTTTATAAGCCTTTTGGCTTTTCTCGACCCTGTCTTTCATAAAAGCCGGGTAAACAAGAGCCCCAGATATGAGAGCAAGTACTCCATAAAAAGGCGGATAAGACCCCTTGTATAGCTGGAGCAACATAGAAGAGGAAAAAAGTCTCGCAGTCAAACAGAACTCCCAGTTCTTTGAGTGCCTATTAGGTCTCAACAGCTATATAGTCTCATGATATGAGTTAGTATGTCTGAGGTTTACCAGAGAGCTTTTTGGTTTAATTTGCTGACGTTAATAGCGTGCATTATATGTGATTCTGTTTTATGAATTGATAAATCTATGAGAAATGACGGAACCATTCGAAAAGTAGATAGTGGTTGTTATTATTGATGATATAGTGAGAGTAGTATAATCGTTAGGAGTTGAAGGACTGAAGATTTGGAGTATATTGTTGGGTTCGCTTATTAATAGAATTTGAATTTCATCAGGATACTTGACAGATCATCACTTCTTTTCATCCAAATTCTATCCTCATATTTCGAGTCTCTGAGATATATAACTGTTCGAGAAAGATTTATGTGTACGTATGCATTTCTATGGGAGAGTTAATTATGATAATGATGTATATTATGAAATATGAATATGTAAGTTATTATGAAGTATAATTTTTTTTTTCATCGGCTTATGTGAGTATTGATAAGAGTATAGATGTGAAGGTGAGAATCATTAATGAAAAGAAGAGGAAATAAAGTAGGAGATAAGTAAAGCAACTCAAACTTTTATAAACATTATTTCACTTAATTTATGATAGTAAAAGTCAGAAGTCATCTAAGCATATCACTTATATCAGTAGCCGATGATTTATGATCTCTGACATTTGAAAATGAAAGCTAGATCCAATAAGATAAGTCAAAAAGAAGGGAGGAACACCCAATAGGATGAGGAGATAGCTTGATTGAAGCAATTAGATTCTAGCGTGCCATATATCTTATCCGGTATTATTTAGTATTTATCAATGCTTTAGAATTCTATTCAGTCTGCTACTTATCGTTCAGTCTGCCCGTAGTTTCATCATTATGGAGCTTGAATATTATATAATCGGTTATAATTATAGGAAAGTATTATATTTTCTGCTTCAGTTATACCTCATTGAACAATATATATTTATAACCAAAAGCCGTACTGGACTCAGATCGGAAGAAAGATGAGTATATCCAGATGGTCTAAGAAGTGGAGAGTTGAGAAGGGTTTCAAAGTATCTTTTAGTTATAGTATATAATCTATATTCATGAGAGCTAAGGCGGACTAGTTTTAGAAGATAGAGCGGGCGTGCGCCTTTGTTCTTTCGGAGAGAAGTGGATTGACTGTGTGACTATACACACATGTGAGGAATATTGTCTAGTAGATATAATCATAGTATTATAGGTTGAACGAGAGGTCGAGCGTTGCGTTCATGCCACGCTACATTTGAGCATTGCTCGCGGCGGACGTCAAGACTTGATGGTAGATTTTATTGCCGGAGATTACTAATAGTATGAAGGAGTTATATAAGTATATGATGGTGGATAAGGAGGTATATATATATATATAATATTTCAGAAGTTGATTTGAGTCTAATTATTTATATCACATACCCTACTATATCAACTATATATATAATATACATATATATCTATATTATTATTTATTATATAATATATATAATATATAATATATATATATTATATATATAATTATATATATATAATTAATGAGCACCATTGAGCGGAGCGTTTAGGAATTTGTTAAAAAAGTTTGAGAAAAGTAGTTATTTACTAATTTAGTTAATTACAAATATTTATAGAATCTGGTGATGTGAATGTTATAATATTGTGATGTGTTTAGATTGATAGATGCGCATGGTGAAAGTTAGTAACGGTTATATTCTATGATACAAAGGTTGTTTTGATAGAGCAATCGATTAGAGTTTTGGGTCTGGTTTTTAAAAACCTTTTTGTTAATTTTTTTTCTTGTTCATATTTGCGCGCGTCAGCGTCAATAATTGTTTCATTTGTGAATTCAGTTTCGAGCATTTTTTCTGTGCGTTGTCGTTATAGCGGTTTTCTGATCTCCGCATCTTTTGCGATTTAAACGAAAGCGTTAGATAGAGTTTAACGTCAAAAAGTGAGTAACGAGTATATTGCTTGATGCGAGATTAACGCTTTAGCGACGTGTCATGCTGATGCTCTACCTCCTATTAGTCAGAGATACGGCCATGTCCTTTCTGTTGTCCGGGTGGCTGAGGGGCCGTGCGAGTACTAGAGGTACATTATATAGGTGAGTAAGTCTATGGACTTATGCATGGTGTTATTGTGGTATGCTTTGGAGAGGATGCTTCTGTGATTGCTACGACGCTATGACTTTATAATTAACAGATTGCATTTGCTTGATTGACTGATTACTATCTGGTGTATTCCTGACTTATGATAGGTTGATTCATGGCACAGATTACCTTAGTCATTGTCTGTTATGTTAGACCGGGTTACCTATCCCTTTTGAGCCAGTACTACTGTTATGTCTGTTGTGGTTGATTATGATTAATAATATTTTAGGTAGAGTATATGATTTGACTGAGGGTCTTGAGAGATATGTAGATTATATAGGCTTATTGCCTGAGATATATGAGAGCATTATGTGATTATATATAGGTGGTAATTGATTGATACGTGATGGGATTTGAATGTTATGACATGATGTGGGCGTTTACAACTCTTATTCTGACGAGTATTGATAAATTATCTAAGTGAGGCAGCTGCGTGCACTCAGGAGCTTATATTCTGCACCGCGCTTTAGTACGGTTGGGTAGTATGAGTTATAGTTTTATTATTTCTGACACTATACATACTTCTGAGAGAGTATCTATTGATTGAATGGCGTATAGCCGCGCGATGCACATATAAGAGTTACTAGAGATATACTTTATGAGAAGAGGATAAGACGCAATATTTATATAATAATATATATATATATATAATATATAATATAATATTAATATATATAATTATATATATTAATATATTTTAATTATTATTATATTATATATATAATATATATATATATATATATATATATATATAATAGCATAATAAAAACCTTATTATATATATCTATTAAAAAGTTTTTACAACAGTCTTCATAAGATGTTAAATTTCGTAAGCTTTCGGTCCTTAATTTTCTGGACCCTCCTCAGACGATTTTATTTGGAGACTTAAAATAAAAATTATTAAATTTTGTAAGATTATGTAAAACATGGACAATATGAAAAGTAGTTTTAAAAACAATTCTTACCACCACACCATTTTTCAAAATATAAAAGAAAAATTACTTAAATTAACTACTTCATATTTCAACTGTTTTACATAATCTTATAAAATTTTAAGTAAATTTTTATTTAGTCTTCAAATAAAATCGGTCTGAGGAGGGTCCAGAAAATTAAGGACGAAAGCTTACGAAACTTAACATCTTATGAAGACTGTTGTAGAAACTTTTTAATAAATATAATAAATAAAGGACCTTCTACGTACCAAACTCAGCGAAATATATATTTGATTTAATACACTATGATAATATATATATAATATATATATAATATATATATATATATATATATATATATATATATATATATATATATATATATATATTATATATATATAAGAGTATCTGTATAAATACCTTGTAAGGTAAAGAGAAATATCTGCAGTAATTCTTCCTTCCATAAAATCCCCTAAAGCAAATTTAAAGTAAAAACGTAGCATACACCGGAACAGAAAAGTAGTAAAAGAACATGATGCAGGTGGAAAAGAAAGCCTCCCTTTTTGCAGTTCCCTTTATACCCTCAGTGAGAAATCATATAGACCCATCTCATTACTATCTACAATATCTAAATTTCTTGAAACGATAACCCTAAATAGAATCTCCATTCTTATTCCTCTCTCAGCAACACGATTTCAGCAAATAAAAAAAAAATTTAACAGACTGACATGGTTTTGACATTACCTTTCTATTTCATTAGGTACTAATGAAATAGAAAGGTATATTTTGAGAAAATGAAAAAAAGGTGACTAGCCCCTCCTCCCCCGTATCATCCCCTTAAGTAAATGCTTGTCATAGTCAGAAAAATCCACCATATGTCTTCAGGAGACTGCGACGGACTCTCGTAGCTGTACCTTGTCAATGTAAGGTTCATCCCTTGGGCCAAACGGTCCACAACTATACTCCCTCACAAAACCCCGCCATTCACTCCTATTATGCACCTTTCTTCTCGCCTCTGCCACACTTACATTCATTTACTGACTCAATCCACTTCTTTTTCGGTCTCTCAGCCGGTCGATTTCCAGCACACACCACTATACATTTGCTAACCAACCGCTATCATCCATACCTTTCCATATGTCCAAACCATCTTAATACACTCGTGATTACCTCATTTACACTATTATTCACACCACACAACCCCCTAACACGTTCATTTCTCATTTTGCCAATTTTCTTACACCTAACACACCCCGAAGATTGTCCATCTAGACAGATTGCACCTATATCTATACCTCTTATTCCACTCCATAGTTTCAATACTATGCATTAACACCGGTAGCAACACCCTCATATAAAATCCTAGCACAATCAAGATTTAGTCCCCTTTACATCCACCAAGAATTTAATTGCACCAGCCACCTTCCTATCATTCACACAATTTTCCTACTACACTCTGCATCATCCGTTCAATTTTCGTCCAACATATACATCCCAAACATTTAAACTCAGATACTTGTTCTAATTGCTCATTATCCAACATGACTCAATACAACGGACTCTCCTCACCTACTACCATAACTTAACTCTTATCCACATTTACTTTAAGCCCAACCTTTTAGACACCCTGCCCAACCGTCTAACCAAATCCTCTCAAGCTACTCCTTCGGATTCACCGTACAAACCAAATTATTAGCGTACAATAAGCAGGGCACTCCCACTCTCTTACATTCTCCAACTTCTTTCCCCAACCTCCAATTTCTTTCATCACCCCATCATATGCTAAATAGCCAAGGAGACATATAACATCACTGCCGTTTCCTCCTGCTATAATATTAACTATGTCATTCTCAACTCCGTTTAAACCAAGAGTTTAAACTGGCAGTGTTAAACTTCCTATCATTCAAGATTTTTACTACAAAACTCTTACATTAAACGCGTTCATTTTCGTCCAGACATACATCCGCAAACATTTAAAACTCAAGATACTTGTTCAACTGCTCACCATCCAACATGATTTCACACAACGGACTCTCCTCCCCGCTACCATAACCTTACTCTTATCCACATTTAATTTCAAACCCCTCCTTTTAGAACACCTGCAAACTCAGTCTTACAATTCCTATAAAGCTCATCATCAGATTGCACCGTACAATTAAAATCAAATTATTAGCGTATAATAGGCAGGGCACCTCCACTCTCTTCAATTCTCCACCAGTCTAACAGAGTTCCTACCACCCACCCCTACCTGCATTTCTTTCATCACCCATCCATATACAAATTAAATACCAAGGAGACATAAAACATCCCTGCCTCAATCCGCTATTAATATTAAACTATTCAGCCCCACCTCCGTTTATTCTTGCACACGTTCACTATTGACATACATACTTTGATTCATTCAGACGCTTACAACCAACAGCATAAATCATAGCAACTGCCACAGAGCTTCTCTATTTAATTTTGTCATACTCCTGTTGCGCAATCAAAAATAAAAAATAAATACAAATTCTTCTTCTCTCATTTGTTTCAAATGTGAAAATTTGATCTACACATCCTTTACTATTCACTTAAATGCACCTCGTTCTTCGCCATTCAGCCCCTCGCACTTTAAACCAAAATACTAGCATATATCTTCGCTACATCAAAACTCAATAAAACTAATTCCCTTATAGTTCCAACAGTTTCCTCTTATCCCACTTTACCCTTATATAAGGAACTAAAACTCTCCATAAATGCTATGTTACATCAACTTCCCATATCTTTCAATCACAACCTAGCCCCCATCCTTGATCATTTCACCAGTAATTCCATCTATAGCCTGAAGATTTACCTCTCAACTTTCTCTCTACTTATTACCAACCCCAAAATAACATTTCTCTTACCAATAATCATACCCACAATCACCTTTCAATATTGCCAGCTATGAATATTTCCGAGGTTCCCCTCAACATCTTCTCTCATCAATCACAAAATCACCACCCTATTCATTATTCCCATTACTTTTATTCTTGAACCACTAGCACATTTTCTTCAGAAGAAGCTCCTATTCCTTTTAAGTCCTCCTCCTAAACTGTTAATTACCTCATATTTACCTCTATGTATGAACTTTAGTCTTCCTTTTTCCTCCTTATATACTTCCATACATCCTTTCCTTTTGAAACCAACATCATTTGTTTTAGACAATGCAACGCACACTTTTTTTACTTTTAACCACTTGCATTACATCTTCAATCCACTATTGCTACTGACATTCTTACATTCCTACTTTAGTATGTCCACATACTTCTACTGCACTACTAACAAAAGAGTAAATCATTTGCGTCAGATTTGTTCAGCTTCATCTTGCTCACATTCAACGGATTTATTTGTAAGCGCTCACATAATTTTCCTTATTAACTTGTTCACTTAACTTCTCACTCTTAATTCTTCCACATTTTTTTCCACTCCATTCAAGCCACCGCTAACTTAATCTTACGCAAAGCAACATAATGATCGGATATTCCCATCCCCAACCCCCTCACTGATTTACATCCATCATATACTTCAATATCTTCAACACAAAATCACTATACTTTTCACTTCAATACAATCTCAACCTACACTACCTCTAGCATGCTTATGAATACTTCTGTATTCGATGAAAGTATTACACACATACCTCCCCCCTCACAGAAATCAATCACCTTTCTATCATTCATTTTGTTGCGCTACCCCAAAGACACTTGCTATACCATACCATTTTCGATTACCTATCCAGCAATTTCAGTCCCCCCACAAGAAAATCAATCAAAATATCATTCGATTTATCCCTGAAGTCGCACTCTTCTCAATATCATCCTCTGATGGATCATATGTTACCACCACACGTAACTTGACCTTTTCAAATTTAAATATTAGAAATCTAATACTCACACAAACAAACTCCAACATAGCTCTGTGCCCCAAATCACCCATCAGAATCCCTACTACTCTCCTTCTTTACTCCAGCACACACATATTTCACCACACACCACTCTTCTTCACCGCTTCCTTTCATCTTTGTTTCAGCCACAGCAAGCAAATTAAATTTACCCTTTCTAAATATATCCATCACCACGCTCCCCATCTCCACACCAAATATTCCTATTATAGTTCCTACAGTTTCCCTTATCCCACTTACCCTTATATAAGGGAACTAAACTCTCCATAAATGCTATGTTACACAACTTCCATATCTATTCAATCACAACCTAGCCCCCATCCTTGATCATTTCACCAGTAATTCCATCTATACCTGAAGATTTACCTTCTTCAACTTTCTCTCTACTTATTACCTAACCCCAAAATAACATTTCTTCTTACCATATCATACCCACAATCACCTCTTCAATATTGCCAATGCTATGAATATTTCCGAGGTGTTCCCCTCACAACTCTTCTCTCATCAATCACAAAATCACCATCCCTATTCATTATTCCCATTACTTTTATTCTTAACCACTAGCACTTTCTTCCAGAAGAGCTTCCTATTCCTTTTAAGTCCTCCTCCTAAACTGTTCAATTACCTCATATTTACCTCTATGTATGAAACTTTAGTCTTCCTTTTTTCCTCCTTATATACTTCCATACACCTTTCTTTTGAAACCACATCATTGGTTTTTAGCACAATCAACCACACTTTTTTACTTTTAACCACTTGCATTACATCTTCAATCCACTATTCACTACTGACATTCTTACTTCCTACTTTAACATATTCACATACTTCTACTGCACTACTAACAAAAGGGTAAATCATTTGCGTCAGATTTGTTCAGCTTCATCTTGCTCACATTCAACGGATTTATTTGTAAGCGCTCACATAATTTTCCTTATTAACTTGTTCACTTAACTTCTCACTCTTAATTCTTCCACATTTTTTTCCACTCCATTCAAGCCACCGCTAACTTAATCTTAAGTAAAGCAACATAATGATCGGATATTCCCATCCCCAACCCCCTCACTGATTTACATCCATCATATACTTCAATATCTTCAACACAAAATCAACTATACTTTTCACTTCAAAACAATCTCAACCTACACTACCTCTAGCATGCTTATGAATACTTCTGTATTCGATGAAAGTATTACACACATACCTCCCCCCTCACAGAAATCAATCACCTTTCTATCATTCATTTTGTTGCGCTACCCCAAAGACACTTGCTATACCATACCATTTTCGATTACCTATCCAGCAATTTCAGTCCCCCCACAAGAAAATCAATCAAAATATCATTCGAATTATCCCTGAAGTCGCACTCTTCTCAATATCATCCTCTGATGGATCATATGTTACCACCACACGTAACTTGACCTTTTCAAATTTAAATATTAGAAATCTAATACTCACACAAACAAACTCCAACATAGCTCTGTGCCCCAAATCACCCATCAGAATCCCTACTACTCTCCTTCTTTACTCCAGCACACACATATTTCACCACACACCACTCTTCTTCACCGCTTCCTTTCATCTTTGTTTCAGCCACAGCAAGCAAATTAAATTTACCCTTTCTAAATATATCCATCACCACGCTCCCCATCTCCACACCAAATATTCCTATTATAGTTCCTACAGTTTCCCTTATCCCACTTACCCTTATATAAGGGAACTAAACTCTCCATAAATGCTATGTTACACAACTTCCATATCCATTCAATCACAACCTAGCCCCCATCCTTGATAATTTCACCAGTAATTCCATCTATACCTGAAGATTTACCTTCTTCAACTTTCTCTCTACTTATTACCTAACCCCAAAATAACATTTCTTCTTACACTCATACCCACAATCACCTCAATATTGCCAATGCTATGAATATTTCCGAGGTGTTCCCCTCACAACTCTTCTCTCATCAATCACAAAATCACCATCCCTATTCATTATTCCCCTTACTTTTATTCTTAACCTCTAGCACTTTCTTCCAGAAGAGCTTCCTATTCCTTTTAAGTCCTCCTCCTAAACTGTTCAATTACCTCATATTTCCCTCTATGTATGCAGCTTTAGTCTTCCTTTTTCCTCCTTATATACTTCCATATAGGGATGTACCGATACCAGAAAAGAGGCCGATACCGATACTATCGGTACATTCCTACTTCCATACACCTTTCTTATGAAACCCCATCATTGGTTTTTAGCACAATCAACCACACTTTTTTACTTTTAACCACTTGCATTCCATCTTCAATCCACTATTCACTACTAACATTCTTACTTCCTACTTTACCATATTCACATACTTCTCCTGCACTACTAACAAAAAGGGTAAATCATTTGCGTCAGATTTGTTCAGTTTCATCTTGCACACATTCAACGGATTTATTTGCAAGCGCTCACATAATTTTCCTTATTAACTTGTTCACTTAACTTCTCACTCTTAATTCTTCCACATTTTTTTCCACTCCATTCAAGCCACCGCTAACTTAATCTTACACAAAGCAACATAATGATCGGATATTCCCATCCCCAACCCCCTCACTGATTTACATCCATCATATACTTCAATATCTTCAACACAAAATCAACTATACTTTTCACTTCAATACAATCTCAACCTACACTACCTCTAGCATGCTTATGAATACTTCTGTATTCGATGAAAGTATTACACACATACCTCCCCCCTCACAGAAATCAATCACCTTTCTATCATTCATTTTGTTGCGCTACCCCAAAGACACTTGCTATACCATACCATTTTCGATTACCTATCCAGCAATTTCAGTCCCCCCACAAGAAAATCAATCAAAATATCATTCGAATTATCCCTGAAGTCGCACTCTTCTCAATATCATCCTCTGATGGATCATATGTTACCACCACACGTAACTTGACCTTTTCAAATTTAAATATTAGAAATCTAATACTCACACAAACAAACTCCAACATAGCTCTGTGCCCCAAATCACCCATCAGAATCCCTACTACTCTCCTTCTTTACTCCAGCACACACATATTTCACCACACACCACTCTTCTTCACCGCTTCCTTTCATCTTTGTTTCAGTCACAGCAATCAAATTAAATTTACCCCTTCTAAATATATCCATCACCTCTCTCCTCTTCTCACCACCAATTATTCCTCTAACATTCCATTTACCCAAACGATTCATACAATTTTGCCGAAAGATACAATGTCGCTTACGGCTATCGACCATAATAAGTTTGAATCGCTTGTAAGAATAAAGTATTAAATTAACATCCAATTGAGTCATCAGAATCTTTGTTCATTTTTATTTTTAATTCTATTTCATTATCTTTTAATTTAATTATTTTTCTTTAAACAATTTAATTTGGAAGAATAAAAACCATTTAATATAGAATTTTATTAAGCCTAATATGCTAGTGCTAAATTACGTACCATTTTACACAATACTAATTCCTTCCATCTCCAATTCTACATTATTTACCCTGATGTCTTCTTCTTGAATGAATCGCACTTATTCAATCCAAAATTCATTCCAACATCTACTCCTAAATTAATTGCTACACTTATACGTCTTTCTGCTTTCTTTCTATTTGATGTGAAGATTTACTTCATTTATATAAAAGAGGTAAGAGATTCTTTCACTTCTCTGGTTTAGGATTCACCTGTATCCATTTTTTATGTTTCAAGATAATAAAGTTCTTGGATGAGTGGGAGGAAGGAGGGGGTGGGGAAGACATTAATGAATCAGGAACACTTGTAAGTCTCAGTTATCAATCATGACCTACATAAATTCTTTCCCCTCATTTACTAATTCCTATCATAATTTTTATTGCTTTAATTTCCGTAATTATTCTTCCTTAGGGATACGAGTATACCCGTTACTCAAATCCTGCTCTTCATTAACTAAGAGTATAATTATGTTGTTTAAGATATATTAAATTTTTGTACCTTTTTTTGGTAATTTTTACTATAGCAGAGTTCGAATGTTGACTGGAAGTCTACAAGATTTTAGGCACCTACCAATATCAATCAAATCAAAGCACTATTTTGTTTAACATTTCATCATTATCATCACTCTGGTCTATGCTGATATCTCGAGAATGTGAATAACTATTGTTAATTCTTCCAGAGGCAAATCTAATTCACAACTTATTACGAATGATGAGCTTTCCAGTTCCTCTTTTGAAGGTCTCTCTTTGTCTGGTAAAGAGGCAATTTTATGTATTTTCATTATGACTATTCTTCCAGATCTATTTCATAATAATCAAAATCCTCATTCTTGTCTATATAATTAACTTCCAATTTGCAATGGAATTTCTTTACGCATTTTTATTTTCGTTGATTTCTTTATTTCTTGTGCCAGTTCCATGCTTCTTAAGAATGTGTCTTTTTAAATATCCTTTCAAACTGCACTCATAGCTACACTCAGAACATTTAAATAATTTCGAATTGTTGTGAGTTAGCAGATGAGTTTTTAAGTTACCTTTGTGATTGCATTATGAGCTACAAACTCGAACATTTAAATATTTTAATTGCTGTGAGTTAGCAGATGAAATTTTTAAGTTACCTTTGAGTTTACATTCATAGCTCATTCAAATAAATTTAAATAATTTAGAATTCCTGTGAGTTAGCAGATGACGATTTAAGGTACCTTTGTGATTACATTCATAGCTACACTCAGAACATTTAAACAATTTCAAATTGCTGTGAGATAGCAGATGAATTTTTAAGTTACCTTTGTGATTACATTCATAGCTACACTCAGAACATTTGAATAATTTCAAATTGCTGTGAGTTAGCAGATGAGTTTTTAAGTTACCTTTGTCATTACTTTCATAGCTACACTCATAACATTTAAATAATTTCGAACTGCTGTGAGTTAGCAGATGACGTTTTAAGTTACCTTTCTGATTACATTCATAGCTGCACTCAGAACATTTAAATAATTTCAAATTGCTGTGACTTAGCAGTGAAGTTTTAACAGATCTTTCCGATTACATTCAGAACTGCATGCACACTTAAACCTTCTTTTCTTATGTGTCTTTAAATTAATTTTTTAAGTCCTTTTTTTCCGATTACATTCATAGTCTCACTCAGAACATTTAAATAATTTCAAATTGCTGTGATTTAGCAAGTTAAATTTTTAAGCTACCTTTTTTATTTTATCATAGCTGCACTCAAAACATTTAAATATTTGGTTTTTTTTTTTTTTTTTTTTTTTTTTTCAAACCTTTCTTAAGGTTACCATTTAATGCGCGGGCCCGAACCTCGCCTAAGCGCATAATGGTTGTCCCGCAGGTTCTTTAACAACCAAGAACCATTCTCATTATTCTGGCGCTCTGTCGTATTATAATGGAGCTCATCTCCAACGTTTTACTTCCACCGGTAGTCTTTCAATATATTGGTTCAAGCTTTTTTTAATTACTCCCATGCTTCCAATTATCACAGGGATAACCTCTTCTATCAATGTCATTTCCAACATTCCTTGTAGAGTATTTCAGTCGTTCGTACTTCATTTCCTTTTCCTTTCCATACTGATACTCTGCCGTCCCATGGTATTCCTATCTCCTATAATCTTGTCTTTTCTTCTCTTTTATCTTTTACAACTATATCCGGCTTGTTAATGTCTTATAGGTACATCTGTGGGAATGCTATAGTCGTAAAGTATTAGCGGTGGTTATTTTCTTCTATTGCATTTGGGTTGTGTTCCCAGTATTTGGATGCTTCTATTGGTATTTTGTATTTTTCACAAATTCTAAAATGGATTAGTTTGCATATTGTATTATGTCTTTCGGTGTATGTCTTGCGTTGGAGAAGTGTGTCACAGCTTGATAATATATGGCTAACTGTTTCCGGTGATACTTTACACATTCGACATTTGTTGGATATATTCTCTTTCTCTATCTCTCTCTTGAACCAATTGGTTCGTAATGCTAAGTCTTGTGCCCTATAATTGTTCTCTCATCTTCTTTTCTTAGATTACCCCTGCAAATTTTCTAGTAAAAATCGATTTTCTTTAATCTATATACACCTTGTTCTTTATATTTTTAGTATTTCCTTTGCAAAATGTTGCTCCTTCAATTATTTTTCAGTTTTTTTTCTTCTTGCTTTTCTTTGCTCATTCTAGGGGTTTCATTTCTTTTTTTCTTTGTTCATTCCTTCTGTTGTTGGATCGTCGTTAGGGATAATCATACTTCCGAGGTAAATCTCTTTTTTGGAATGTTAAAGATGTTCTCCATCGCTTTCCCCTGTTTCGTGCTCCTTCACCCAGCTGAATGAATTTCTACACTTTCTCAAATAGGTTGTTTTAAATCATCACTTCCTCTCTATAATTTGCATTATTTCTGAAGTCACATTCCACTTGATCCCTGGGGACATTACTGTGGCAGGCATTGTTCTTATATGTCAATTTATGGGCGGGAGCATTTTTCTCGTCTTGATATCTAGTTTGTTTAAATCTTCTTGGAAAATCAATTATTCCAAACCCGTACGATAGTACTGGTACTGCCAATGTTCTTACTGCTTCGATCTTAAATTTGATTTTAATTCAGATTTCAATATTAGTTTCAGTCTCTTCTCATATTCCTTCATCAGCTTCATCAGCTATGTTCTATTTTTTCATTTTCTTCTATCCCGAGATACTAATAGGTGTCTTCCTGTTCTAGTTGTCTAATGATCTGGTCTTCTATTCTGATATTTTCACTGTCAATTCTTTTTCCTTTCTTCAACTCCAGAAACGTGCATTTATCCTAGTCCGAACTCCATTTGTATATCACTTGAAAACTTCTTAACTAATTTTGTTCAAATTTTGTTTTTGTTCAAATTGTCTTATGCTAACTATGTCATCATGTAAAATAAATTGCGAGATGTTTTTCATTTCTTTCATTTTCTTGATCCTATTCTAATCCATTATGTCAAGTTATTTTCTCAATGACTCAGGGGATTCAACCCCGATAGTACACAGCAATGGGGATAAGGAATCCCCTTGGAATATTCTTCTTATTTTTACATCATTTATTTGTATCGTACCATTTTCGTGATGTAGTTTAATATTGATCTTCCATATTTGCATCACTTTTTCCATAAACTCTCTTATCTTATTATTGATTTATGGATTTTTAATACTCTTTGATCCATGAGTGCGGCACACTATCATAAGCTTTATAATCAATCCAAGTCATGCTTAAGTTCTTCTGTCTTTGCCTGCTGTCTTCTAGGATCATTTTATTTATTAATAATTGGTCTTTTGTCCCGTGACTTCCCTTACTGCATCCTTTTTGTTCTTCTGGTATTATATTATTTTCTATTGTATGTTTGTATATTCTTTCTGTAATAATTGCCGTTAATATTTTGTATATAGTTGGTAGACAAGTAATTGGTCTATATTTCCCTGGGTTTTGTGTTTCCCCTGTTTTAGGAATAAGGACTGTTTCTCCTTTGGTCATCCACTCGGGTATTTCAGCTGTTCCGTTCAGAATTCTGTTGAAGCCCTTTGTTAAAGGTTCTCTTAGTACTGTAATTTTTTTTAACCATATATTTTAAACCATGTCTGGTCCAGGTGTTTTCCAGTTACTGGTACGTCGTATCTTTTCCATCACTTCCCTTTCGGTTAGTGGTTCAAATTCCATCTCATTAATTTCTTCTATTTGGGGATTCCTTCTTGTTGTTTCTATCCATTCCGCCTCTTCATTATGTGTTCGTTGGTTTTCATATATACTCCTCCAGAATGCATCAAGTCTGTCTCTTTCAGTGGTTATCAACTTTATATTTTCACCTCTCAACTCTCTATAGAACTTTCCTTTATCTGTCTGGAGATATTTTGTTTTGGTCTTTTCTTTTTCTTCTATCTTGTATGAGCTTAATCTTTTGCTTGCTGCTAATCTAGTTTTTCTGCTGCTGATTGCGTTGTTACTACGATTTCTGCCTTGCTTCTCTTATCATATTTTGTGGCCTGTCTGATTTAACTTTCCATTGTTGATGGTTTCCGTTCTTGTATTCCTTTTATCAAGTGATATTTTCTTCTAAGTCTCGCTAATGTCTCTCTCTAATCTAATTTCCCATGACGGTTTTTGTTCCTTCTTTCTCCATTTGATCTATTTTTTCAAATAATTTTCCCCACCACAAAATCTGTTATTCCTCTTCCTGTCACGTACGTCCGCCAGTTCTCTTCTGAGATATCGCATCTCTCAGGTAGTAATCTTTGTAATACCCTGTTTGCTATTCCGGCATATTTTTATTATTTTCATCCAATTATCTATTTTATTTATCCCTTTTCTATCTTCCATGTTGGGATTAATATCTTCATCTCTATAGTGTGCTATTTTGCTTATCATCTCTTCTTCCTCCTGCATTCTATCCCCGTTTTCGCTTCTATCATTTTCAATAATCTCTTCATCACCTTGTTCCTCTGTTTCTTCATAGTGGCTTCCTGTATCTGAATCATTATTACTTTCACTATCTGTTCTGTTCATTATTTCTTTGTTTAGGATTTCAGCAGCCTCTGATATTTCTTCTCCTACTATCTCTGTCTCATCCAACTCCCCATCTATTAACTCTTCATTATCTGTCATTTTATTTTGTTCTTCTAATCTTTTCTTCCAGTTTTCATTCTATTCCCTTGATTAGTGTCTCTTTACTTTTCTGTTTAATATCTCCGATCATTTCTGGTGTGATCTGAATTTCATTCTTAATTCTCTCCTTTGCTCTTCGTTCTATTTCCTTCAGGTCTTCATTTGTAGGTAACGTGGCTTTTCTTTTTTTTATTGCTCCTTGATTCCTTTCTTTATTAAAGTTGATGATGGCCTGTTTTTGGGCGATCAGTTTCCTTCTTTCTACCCCCGTATTTCTTATTAAACTCATATTCCATCACATCATTTGCACCAATTATTTCATTATCCACAACATATTTCCAGAAGTCCGTTTTACCTTCCTTTTCGGGTATTAACATACCTATGTAGTAGCTTTCCATTAAGTATTCGTTCTTTTCCTTTGTCCATTCCCATTCACCTTCTTCCTCCACTTTGTTCATCTTCTCCACGTATTGATCTACTTCCTCCTCGATTTGTTTTATCTGTTCGTGTGTTATCGGGGTCTTTTTATTATTTATATTGGTTGCAATACTGGCAAATCTCGCATCCGGTATTCTTTCCAGTTTGATTTTATCTATTTCACCTCGTTGTTCCAACATATTTCTCGTTCGTTTAGTTGTTCCTTTTTTGGGGAACATCTTGTGTCTTCCGTATGTTACGCACCAGAATATCTCTTTTTTTCTTCCACCGTATATTCCAATCTATCACCACCTCTACGGTTGTAGGGG